>BTPI01000015.1:600000-756353 GCA_036584455.1 Tetratostichococcus sp. P1
TGTGTGCCTTTCATTCTCAATCTGGGGCGCCCATCTGCCTATCATTTTCCAATTTTCACATGTCTTTGTTTGGTGCTGCAGGCCCGGCTGGCGGCGCTGTGTGTGCGGGAGCACGAGTCGGAGCTGCAGCGCGGATCTGCCTATCGTTCTCAAGTGGGATGCAGTTCGCATTTTATAATGTGCTGCAGGCGCGGTGGCGGCGCTGTGTGCGCGGGAGCACGAGGAGGAGCAGGGGTGCTCGTTCGCCTGCCGCTCTCAAAGGATTTCAACTTGTGCTCAAAGGATTCTAATTTGTTCTCCAGGCGCGGCTGGCGGCGCTGTGTGCGCGGGAGGACGAGGAGGAGTTGGGGCGCTCCTCCACCCGCAGCTCCACGCGCGTGTCCTCGACGACGGACCTCACGCACCCGGCCGCGCAGGTGAGCCGTCTCACCTAATCACTGATCCAGCTGCTGCCTGCGCAGCTTGAGCCTGCCAGTTGGGCATTGTTTCTGGGTTCCCAGGTCCTGCTCAGCAACACATTTGAAGGGGGAAAACACCTGACGTGCTGCTGCTGCATCTAACAACCTCATGTCCTGCATCTCAAGTTTGGCTGCACCCTGACAGAATGTTGGTTTTGCTGGGCAGCGCGCGGCCAGCGGGCAGCTGAAGCGCATCTCGCCGCGCGACCTGTCGGAGTCGCCGGGCAGCTCGCCTGCCAGCTCACGGTCCGCCTCCATGGGCAGCATGCGGTGAGACGATTGCTTGCTAAATACAACGGGCTTGTGCACACTGCTATGTGTGCCTTCCACCTGTTGTGTAACCCCCACTGTGTAACCCCCACTGTTACAGTCTGAGCATCGGCAATATCATATATAACATAAATATATATTTATTCTTGTCCTCAGCACCTGGTCAATGGGCATGAGCATGGCTGTGTGTTGAGAACCAGCCCCCCTCCTGCTACAGGGCTGGGTCTGGCGGCATGAGTTTGGAGGCGCCATCACCGCCGGCGACCCCAACGCATGCGCGCCGCCCGCCGCTGGCGCCGCAGCCAGAGGAGACGCCGCTGCGCACAATGGTTAAGATTTTCTTCAAACTATGCACTGACACGGAGCGTGAAGAGCTTTGCTTCAAAATCTGAGTGCTGGCGCTGCAGCCAGAGGCAACGTTTATGACATTAAAGAGGCAACGTTAACGACATTAAAGGACACTGCTGACACTCACAGCTGGCCCGGCTGCTCATGTCACAGCACTGACATGCTTGAAACAAGCAGGTTTACAAGCAGCTCATGTTGCCTGAAGTGTCCTTCCCGCCTGAGATGCCTTTTCTTCGGACCTGCAGTCCGCGCAGTCGGGGGACTCGAAGATCTCGGCGCGCGAGGCGGTGATGGCGTACACCGCCGGCCTGCGGCGGCGCTCCGACACGCACGGCCCCGGCGCCGCCAGCATGATCAACGCCGCCGCCGTCGCGGCCCGCAGGAAGGTGGCCACCGGCACGCCCGACGGCGCGGACGGCGTCCGCGCGGTGTCCAGTTACGTGGACAACCTCCGCCGTGCCAGCAGGGTGAGAAGCGGTCTTTGAAACTATCTTTGCAACTTTGCAACTCTGAGCACTTGATCCAAGTCAGGGTAACTTTGAACAGCAATGTCCATGATGAGCAGCTGCATGAGACTGAGCCAGCAGGCAGGACTCGTCGCATTGTATGTATACCTGCTTTCTAGAGGCAGATGTCTGGGTGGGCTGGTGGCCAAATGCTGACAGTCTGCCTCCTGCAACCCTGCAAATGCAGATGGTGTTGTAATGCTGACTCCCTGTACATCTGTTCATTCTCACAGGATGTGTCTGGCTCACGGTGGACCAGCACCTCGGGCAGCGCATTTTCGCAGCCGCCATCCACGCTGTCCACTGCCATGCCGCCGCGGCCCTCGGCAGGTGAATGAGATGATACAGGTTTGCTTTGCGCTTGCAATTCTGTCTGTATCAGACTGCAGAGGTGTTCAGAGCCATTTTCAGAGCTGTAGAAGCTGCTGACACCTGTGTCGATGTCCATCCCAGAATGCTGGTGCTGCACCTCACAGCTATCAACATTAAAAAAATTAAAAAAAATATCTCAATGTACAGATGAGGACCTGAGCACGGGATCGCTGCGCGCTGGGTCCGTGTTTGAGGACGAGACCGCCCGCGATGCTGTGGCGGCCTACAAGGCGGCCCGCGCGGCACCCGGCGCACCCGCCATGTGGGCTGCTTCTCGTCGAACCAAAGCCGACTTCGTGTAGACGCTGTGTGACAGGCCTAGCACAGCTCACAGATGGCGCTGCGACGGCCTTTCAGGCAGCCCATGCGGCGCCAGGATTGCCCATGGCTTTGCTTCGTGAGCAGCCGATGAGGCAGCATCGCCTCAGTTGCCGCAGCCTCCCCACATGGCATTCCTCTGTGGCATCACCGGCAGCACCAGCTGATGTCACTGTCCGAAGCTGTTGAGTGCATTTTGCTACAGGGGTGGGCGCCGGGCCCCGTCGCCGCCGGAGCCGCAGCACCAGAGCGTCTCACGCACCACACCCCCCGGCGGCTCGACTCGCGCATCCACGACCCGCCCGGTCGCTGACAAGTCCGCAGAGGTGTGTTGCAGCATCGCCTGGCTCTTGCTTGCAGAGTCTGCCATTGATGTACAGTGGTCTTGCAGGCAGCAAGGCATGTGTAGACACCCGACTTGTGTCAAATTAGCATCAAAATCTTAGCATGCTTCACCGAGACAGTCGGTCTTGTGATCGATGCACTGCGAACATCTGCGGCAAGGTGGAGCGACCAACAGCTGCATTGCTTGCGAGGACATGTTACATCGACCATCAGCATCTGCATTGTTCCGCAGATGCTGATCGAGATGTTCATCATCTCGCGAAATATGCACTCCCACAGGGATTGCTCCTGCTGACTTGGCCGATGAGGTTTTCAATTTTGCCGCAAGGGTGCAGCAGCAGCAGCAGCAGCAGCAGCAGCAGCAGCAGCAGCAGCAGCAGCAGCAGCAGCAGCACATTTCTGCTGGTACGTATGGCTTCATTCCAGATGTGGCTCCGATCACATGCATTGTCTGCTGGGCCTTGATTTCCTGTGTGTGCCACAGGGTGTGGCCGCTGCGCGCACGATGGTGGACGACTACATGGCATCACTGCAAACGCGCTCGCTGGCGGCTGCTGCGGATCGCCAGGTCCCGCCTGCATCGCCGCCAAAGGCGGTGCCGACTGGTGCGTTGTGACCTGCCGCATCGCAGGACCCGCACCTTGTCCAGCAATCCTGAGCTCTGCTGTGCTGCAAGTGGCCACATCCGACTCAGCGGCAAGTACCCAGCAACAAATGTTTGATGCCGTTTCAGCAGTTATCCGCTCCGTACTTGGCTACCCAGCGCATCCCGTTGGAACGAGAAATGGTACAGACTGCTGTTGTTGACTAGCAGACACATCTGACACAACAGTTGTGGCCTTTTGTAGGCCGCTTCCAGAGCCACAGCAGCGGCGCTTCCCTGTCGATGACGCCGCCGTCTGTGGCGGTGACGTCTGCTGCGCCGGCGGCAGCTGGAAGCAGTGGAAGCGGAGCACAGTCGCCCGGCGCTGCGCATGCAGCGGGGGCGCGCTCCGTGGTGGACAGCTACCTGGCCGGCCTGCGCAGCCGCTCGCTGGCTGCAAAGGTGCTGTTTGTTGCAATGAGCAATGATACCCCCTCAATGTCGAGCACGCCTGCCCCAACTTGTGTGTCTGAGCCATGTGTCTGATGGTTCCAACACAAATTCCGTCCTAGGTGATTGCAGCATCGTATGATTGAAACTTGCCAGCAGCGACTGCGCTCAAGGCACTCGGCATTATGTAGGTAAAACGCACTGACATCTCCTAGGAAACCCTCCTGCAGGTGAACCGCGCCGGCAGCGGCAACCTGCCGGCCGTGGCCGGCAGCACCGGCGCGGCCTCCATGGCCGCGGCGTCCGACGCTCCGGGGGGGTCGCCCGGCGACGCCCGCGCCACGGTGGACGCCTACATGAGCAGCCTGCGCAAGCAGTCGGCCGCGGTCGCGCACGCCCGCGCCCAAGGCAGCCCAACTACCTCCCCGCCGCTGTCGCTGGCGGCGCCGCAGGCCGCTGCTGAGCCTGCCGACCCACAGGCGGGCTCCTATTACATGCAGCAGTCGTATCAGGAATCTCGAAGTTGTGCACATGGTAGAAGGCTGCGCAGGTGTTGGCAAGTGTTCCTCCTCTGCAGGATTGCCTCTAGTCCTCTCTGTGCTACTGCACAATACGATGGCAACCTACATGGGAGTTGATACAGCAACACTTGGAGACAAAGACAGTGAGAGCGACTACTCATATGCTGTGGAAACCATGTGGTGTCTGCTTCTGCAGGTTGCAATGGCGGACTACATGAAATCGCTGCGCCGACACTCAGTTGCGCAGGCGGCGACAGAGGCTGCGCGTCGGGTGTCACAGGAGCCTAGCGACACGGATCAGGCCGCAGCCGACGCAATCGCAGCGGTTGAGGGGCAGGCCGCAGACCCCGCCGCTTCAGAGGCTGTGCAGCCTTCGCTGCCGCCCCCGCATACCACTGGACGGCAGGCATCGCAGCAGCGGCGGCGGCACTCGCAGCCGTACCCGGACCCATTTGCTGCTGCTGGCGCTGCACCGCCGGTGAGCTGGTTGGCTGACTGGCTACACATGCTGTTTGCCCTGCCTATATGTGCCACCAAGGTTTCCTACAGGACATGTGTGCCAATCCAGTGTGTAAGCGACTCTTTGCATCAGCAAGAGCAAGAGGATTTGCTGCACGTCCACTTTGCGCAGGCAACATTGCTGATGTGTTGAGGCGCACATGGTGCTGAGTACCCAATTTATGGCCATGTATATCGTTTGAATTCGGCAACTCACTGTGCGCTATGCACATCCTCAGGCGAGCCAGGCCATGTCCGAGGCGCGCGCAGCGGTGACGGCGCACATGGAGGCGCTGCGCCTGCGGTCCGCCAGCACCCGCCTCAGCAGCGGCGGCAGCAGCAGCCCCTCGGGGTCCTCCCGCCAGCGCTCTGGCGAGCCGCAGCAGCAGCCGCGGGAGGCTTCTGTTGCAGCAGCTGCGGCGGCAGCTGCGGCGGCGCCCGGCGAGGCTCCGGCGTCTCCAGCCGCGTCTCCAGCGCCTGGAGACGCGGCTGGAGACGCTGCTGGAGATGCGGCTGCTGCTGGCCGCCCAGTGTCTAGGGCGCCTGTGGAGGACCTTGCCGCCGCCAAGACGGTGGTGAGCACCTACATGACCAACCTGCGGCGGCGGTCGGCGGCGATGTCGGCGGCGGCGGAAAGCAGCGCCGGCGCCGCAAACCCTGCCGCCGGCCTCCGCGCCGGCAGCCTGCGTGCAGGCAGCACCGCCGGCGGCGGCGGCGGCGGCATGGATTTGCGCTCTGTGGCGGCTGCGGCGAGCGCCGCTGCTGCGCATGCCGCGGCGGCAAGTTCTGGGGCGGCGGATGCTGCTGCGGGGGCCGGCACTGGCGCTGCCGTTGCGAACAGCCGCTCCAGCAGCAGCGGCAGCGAAACCTCGCGCGAGGGCGCTCGCATCGCCGTGGCCAACTACATGGAGGTGTGCCTGTTGTGCATCGGCGACGCCACAACCAGCTGTATTGCCACCATTATTGACAGCCAATCTTCCTCCTGTGCAGGCCCTTGCAGCTTGTGCAATGTCTGACATGCAGTCAGTGCAGATGTGCGAACCCAGACTGCTGTATCCTAGGTGCAAAAAGCGCCTGCGCACTTTCATGACCTGGTTTGGATACTAGATATCTGCATCAAAATGTGCAGAACCTCCGGGCGCGGGGTGCCAGCGGCGCTGCCGGCGGCGGCGGCGGCACATCTGTGCGCTCCAGCGGCAGCTTGCGCTCCGGCAGCCTGCGCCTGGCCAGCATCCAGTGCGTCTCCCATCTCTTGGTTGTATCTTACAGCATCTGCATAGTCAGGACCTGAGGTTGGCAAGTCTGACAGGAATGTGTTCCATGTGTTCCCGCAGCCGTATGTGACGGCAACACATCATCTTGCAATAACTCTTACTGGCTGGACCCAGGAGGCCGCAGGCCAGGAGGGTGGCTGCTAGGACCTGAACCAGCATCTCTTGCAGGGGCTCACCTCGACATATACAGAAAATCGAACCCACTACGCCTGTGCAGGCTGGACCCAGTGAAAGAGTCGCTGAGTCAGGAGGGCGGCAGCGCAGATCTGGACCAGCAGCAGCAGCAGCAGCAGCCACCACCCCCGGAAACGCAGCCTGCTGGGGCGTCGGATTTTGAGTGGGGGGCTGCCGAGGCCGGCGGCCAGTCCTCCAAGGAACCCGACGATCCGGTCGAGGCTGCTGCAGAGGAGTCGGAGGCCCACGCCGCCAAGGTGAGTTGCTGTAGCACTGGGCTTTCCTTATAAATTCGCCGGTCTTCTCTGAAGAACTTGGGCGGTGCTGCTGAGGTTGCTGCAGAGGCTTTCAGCCTCTTTTAATCAGTCAGTGCAGCGGGTGTTGCAAGCCAGTCGACATCATTTGTGTGTGACTGTTTCTCTGATGGCCCGCGCGCTCTGCATGAGTGCCCCATGCAACTCCTACCTTGTGCAAAAGGTGGGCAGGATCATACATCCTCCAAGCAGCGCCCCACACTAGTTTCCCAGTGTGAAGTGCAGCATCTGAACAGCATTTCCACTGTCGCTTCAGGTGGTGGCCACATACATAGAGTCCCTGAAGACCGCGTCCATGGCGGCCGATGCGCCGCCTGGCAAGAAGCGCTCCGCCATCCGCATGGACTTTGGCGGCGACACCGGTTTTTCGGTGGCGGTTGCTTCCGCCACTTCCAGCATCCAGTCTTCCACTGGCAGCTTCATGCACCCTGATTCCTCGGTGAGCGAATCAAGCCACTGCAGTCCTGGTCGAATGGCGTCGTCCTGCTGTTGAGCTTGATCATTCGTCTGAAGTCCCCTGTCAGATGGATACATGGCCCTGCAGCAAATTCACGGATGTCAGGCCTCATGTAGGTAGTCTGATAGCAGAGCAGTGAACATCAGCCCTTTTGGTGCGCTGTGCAGAGAGAGACCAGCATGAGCTCGCACAACCGGTACCAGAGCCCCAGCGGCGAAGGCCCAACCGCGGCGACCGCAGTGTCCGCCTACATGGCGGCACTCAAGCAGCGAGCAGCGCAGGCGGCAGCCGGCGACCGCGGCAAGGGCAACGGCAGCGGTAGGCCACTCGGTGTATCCACACTGGCACGTCAGTGTCTGCCCGAGGAGTGGCAATTCAGGAGGGGCCAGCCGTTGGCAGCCTCAGCAGTGGTATTGGCAAAGACATGAGCACTGTGCCCTGTGAGGATGGTATGTGTCTGCATAGCTGACACAAGCAGCGGAGGCTGCACGGGGTTGCGCCAATGATGGCAACGGCAGCGGCGCTGCTGACATGGAATTTGACTTGTGGTTCCACATCTACGTGACAGGCTCCATCAGGCAGATGCAGCTGCAGCTGAGTGCCAGCACCTGCAGCGAGGGCAGCCAGCGGCTGAAGTGGCACCTGCTCCTACACCTTGATGCCCAGGTTTGGCCGCTTTTGTCCTGCAAGTGTTCTGTCGACTTAGATGTTGTGATGGTTGTCAGGTGGCGGTAGCGGCGGCGGTGGCGACAGCATGCAAACCACTTCGGCGCCAGATGCCAAGTCGGCGGTGGATGCTTATTTGGAGGGCCTAAAGAGCCGCAGCGCACAGGTGTTGTTTTGCGCTCTCTCGACACAATCTATAAAGCTTCCCAGTGTTTATGGTTTGAGTTGAAGCTAGCAAGCTTCACTCTATGTACGCACGAACGCCTTTTGGGCTATTGGGAATGGCGGCACAGAGTGTCTAAAGATCAGCAGCACTCAGGAGCAGGCCTGGGGGTCTATTGCGCTGAGGTCGTATGGCTTTGCAGCATGCCCGCACCTGCATGTGCTAAAGATGTCTGTCATGTTCCGAGGTGCACCCTTGACTGCTGCGCAATTTGCGCAGTTGTGGCCGCAGCCACTGAGGACTCAGGAGCCTCATCGACCATTGATCTGTGTACGTAAATGCAGGCCGCCATCCTGCGGCGCATGAGCAGCAGCTCTGGCAGCATGTATGGCGCCCAATTCCCTATGGGCGGCGTGGGTGGCAGCCTACCGTCCAGCCTCGGCGGCAGCATCCACGTCAGCAGCATGCGCGCCCCCAGTGGGTGGGCATCTGTCCGCAGTGCAAACCTCGACCTTGCTGATGTCCACTCAGTGAGCATATGGTGCATTCCAGCTGAAATGCATGCAATCTTCATGCATGCGGTAACCCTTGCATGCTCGCGCTGCTGTCCCAGGTTTCCGGCTGGACCAGCCTTGCAGCCCCAGAGCAGCTCTGCCGCTGACTCTGGCGTCTTCGAGACTACATCGCTGGCGCAGCTGTCTGTCAGTGAGCGTCTTTCTCATACAGTTTGGTGTACAAGTCGGCACCCCCGTCAACTTGAAAATGGCTGCACTGTCATGATCACACCTTGACCAGTCGGTTTGCTGTCGTCATTCTCACCTGGAAGCAGGTTGCGCAGTCTCCACCATTCCGGCAGCTATGACAGCTTCACTCGCGAACTTGCATGTTGTCCGCAACAAAGGTCTGCTACCTGTTGCTACACACGAACAATCTGTAGGCTTCCCAGGCTGCCCACAACCGCTAAGAGTCTGCTGGGACGTGTTCTTGCAACCAGTTCAAAAATCTGAACTGTCACTTGGACAGGTTCCGAGAAGATGAGCCGCCTGTCGCTCGGCAGCGGTAGCCTGCGGGTGCCTTCGCTTGCCGGTGGCGCCATTGGCAGCAGCGGCGGCAGTCTCCAAGTCGGTGAAGACCACGGCAACGGCTGGCAGCGGCGCGCGAGCCTGGGCGGCAACCCGGGCGGGCTGGAGACTCTAGACGAGGCGCCCAGCGGGGAACTGGCGGAGGCCTCGCCCAAGACGTCTCCGGACGCCGACTTCACCGCAGTGCCAGGTGACGCACAGATGTGCAAGCTGGTCGCCTTCGTGCCCTTGCACATCCTGTGACTTGCTGCGGCATGTTGTGCAGCGGCCAGGTAGCGGTCAGGCTTCAGTTGCTGGAAGACCTCGCTCGCCACCAGTTTGGCCATTGCCCGGCATATCCATGCTGGTGTTCAGCCTTAAAGCGTCCTGTGCTGTCTGTCCTTCCCCAATCCTTGCTCATCCCATTGGTTCTGCAGGCGGGGCTGAACTCCGCACCGACCCGGCCACCGGCGGGCGTCATGTCGTGCTGCTGGACACCCTCGAGCACCGCACGACCTCCACCCCCGACCAGGTGGAGCTCTGCTCCTGACGCCGCCATCAAACTCTGCTCCATTGTGTGTCACCAGAATGGGGCAGTATGCCGCGCTGCCAAAAGCCGCTCGCAGGGCGCATGACCTCCATGTCGAGGAGCTAGCCAGGTGCTCTGTTTCCCAGACTCTCCCAGACCCAGACTCTGCTTGTCGCTAAACAGCCGTTCCTGGTGCCCACACACACACGGTCGCCCCACAGCTGTTCACTCTGCTGGGAGCTCTGTGATTTCAAAAGTCCCAGATACCCGGCGCTCCCAACGTCAATAGGACTGCCGGCAACGTCCTCGTGCCATGATGCCTGCGCAGGAGGACAGTGCAGCCGCGGCACTGACAGAGGCCGCAGCGGACTTGGCTGCAGCCGCCGCCATCGGCGGCGCAGCAGGGTTTAGCGCCTCCGGCGGCAAGCATGCAGGCCCCGCAATCGAGCCGGTGAGCGTGCCGCCGATGCCGCAGCGGCAGGCGGCGGCTGGAGGTTCTGCCACTCCCGAGGCGGAGTGAACAGCAGATGCTGTGGGGCAGCAGGTGGCAGTAGAGTGCCGCTGGGCTGTGCAGCGAGTGTGCTGGGCTCTCCATGTGAATGTCATGACGATGGCAACAGCACAGCTGTGGGTGAAGAGCATCAAGGTCCAATAGGGGAATGTGGGGGTATGCTTAGTTCATGTCGAGCTGAGACGGTCAGCTCAACTCTAGGGGCCGCAGGGGCACGGGCAGTTCATGACGTGAGGCGTTCAGCACCATTTGTGCAAGCTAGACGTGTCACCGTCTGCATGGAAGTTTCTTTGTGTTCAGATGCGCCAGCCGTCCATCGGCTCTGGCTGCTGGTATGGGAATACATCCCAGCTGTGCATGGACGCGGCGTTTTGAGCCTGCAGAGGTTACCTCCCAGCATACCGTACTGCTCCAAATCCCTGGCGGAATGATAATGTGGCTCACGAAAACTCGAGTCTTCGAGACTCCGAATGATCTGGCTCGCGCAGCGAAAGAATTTCCGAAAGCTTGTATATGATGGCCCATGTGCTGCAGCTGACACTGAAAGCGCATGAGCATGGTCTTTATTGCTTGCATGTGCCAGTTGAACACCCCTTTACTGCAGTGCCCCGCAAGGCACCGGAAAACTTTGTCACTTGTGCATGACGCTGCCCATGAGTGGTACGATTCAGTCCTGTAACGCTTCTGTGTGACGGATGCAACGAAGTTTCTTGCGGAGATGCAATGATTTGAGGCAGCTTCAGGTGACTTCACATTCCGGCGCCACCCTCTCAGGAATTTTACAGGAATCCAAATGCCTGGCTCATTCTGCTCAATTTTTTTTCGAGGGTCGACTCATCGACTGAACCAATTATTTATGGGCCAAGATTTTGGAGCAATATGGTATAAGGTTCATGCGCCACATCAAAACAGGCTGCGGTATCACCGCAATGCGCAATATTTTCACTGCGCATTTTCATGACATGTGATCAGCGGCTTCGAGAGTGTGCTAGAGCAATTTGTAAGTCTTAGTGCAGCGTTCACGTTGGACGGCTCCATCACATTTTACAGAAACATCCACTCTCTTCCACCATAATGTACATCAGACAGCGCTTGTGCATGACGGCCTATGTCCGACTTCCTGATGCCTCAAGCACACATGCGACGCTTTGCACAGCACATCCCGCATTTAGACATTCTTCGGCCCCATCCAGCACTTGCCATCCTCTACCGGGAGACCTGTACATCGTGGATAACCACCGTCAAGACCTCCCCCAGAGAAAAACACAGAGTCTTGTTGCTCTGGCTCATGTACTTCACTGACAATAAAAAACTGACGACTGCATGCGCGCAATCCAAGACGCACCCGCCGTCTGCCACTCTTTGAAGCCACCAGTGACGTTCACCAGGAACTGGTACTGCGCCTACGCAGAGCCAATCCTGCTCTCGGAATCTAGCTCTGTCGCTGCAAGCTTGCCACAAAGCCACTAGCATGATGGCCTAACCCATCCCACCAGACAAACCTCTACAGCAAACCACTCTGAAACGCTGCACCTCAGACAGCGCCTGTGCCGCCTTTGCTGATCGACCGCCCAACTGGCAGCCCTGCAGCGAGATTGACACTGACAGACTCAGCACACCTGGCAGTTGGTGATGCAGGCGCATGTACTCGTGAGAAATCAGCCGGCACCGCATCATGAAGCTTGAAACAGACATGGCCCACAGGCCCCGGGAATGCTATGCATGGATGCGGTGTCGACCCACCACGGCGAGTTTGTCGTCCGCTGGGTTTGGGAACTTGGCCTTCACCTCGTCCAGGAAGTTCTCATTCGGCACCATGCCTGCACATTGCCCGAAACCGCGTCAGGACAGCAGCTGGCCCAGTAGTGCTGCGGCGGCAATCTTCTGATGCACCTAAACCCTTCTGCCACGCTCACGCAGCGCCTGCATGCTGCTGACTGTCATGAGCTATACATCGCACTGCACATCGTGTGCTTCCAGTGGAAAGGGGATCCGCACCGTCGGGGCCCTTCACCATGAAGGGGATGTTGATGGCGCCCGGGCACCGCCCCTCCGCAAACTCCTCCGGCGTCCTGTGCAGCAATCGGCGATTGATGCACATGAGGTACTACACAGTGGTGTCCCCATGAGATTTCACACGCCAAAGCTCCTGCACCATGGAGACGGGTCCAGCGCTTGCGAGGTGCACGCTCCTGACGCGAGCAGGAGCGCGTGTGTGATCAATCATGTGCGCCTCATGGCTCCCGCAGGTGAACATCCCAACGTCAGCGTTGAGCCAGCCACCGCGCACCTGACGTCCAGGTAGGTGCACTGGCCAGTGGACACCAGATGTGCGGTGCGCTCCACATCCAGGTCGGTCACCGGCATCGCGGCAGCGGCACCGGCGTGCAGGCAGCGGCGCGTGTCGTCAGGGCAGGCAGCAGCGGGAGCCGGCAGCGGACGGCCCAAAGCAGTGCCGAATTCGCTGGTGAGCGTCCTGCAGATGATCACAGATGTAGTATTAGATGATCATCATGGCGCACAGAAGCCTGAGGACAAGTACTCGCATGGCGAGACTGCTGGCGGTGCACCCTCAAGATGTCATGGTGGCTGAAACAAGGCTTGCTGTCCGGACACATGCATTGAGCCACCTTGATGTTGTTGCTGGTACAGCTGTGTTGAGAACTGCCCACAGCGATCGCACAGTCGATATTTTGATCGCGCGCGGCAGATGCAGCATGCCCCCGCAGCTGACCGTACTCTGCCTAGGGTTTGTCAGCTGCTGCAATGCTTGTTCAGGACTCGAATGGGCTGGATACTGGCAAAAGGTCACTTGTTCCCTCGTTTTCGGTGTACACTCCCCTGATTGCACAATTGCATAAGGATGACGTGCAGGAGGAACATCGAGCCCCGATCATCTGTGCTGGTCACTGTATTCACAGAGGACAAAGCACGAGATGAGCACACCACATACGGCGACACTGACAAACAATGTTTCATCATCGCCAGCCTACTTGAATGGCAATCTGGCCATCAACAATTACATCAGCGCTCGTACTCCTTACTGCATCATCACCGAGCTGCTGACGCTCAATAGTGTGCCATAAGCTCTGTGGGAGCCAGACCTTCCCGCTGATACATACATGACACAGCCGCCGCAAACGCAATCATTGAGACAGACACCACCGCGCCCAACCCTGCTGCTAGATTATGCATCGCACGCTTCACGGCCCTCAGCCGCTGGTCAGCCCAACCAAATATCACACGGCCTGCAGCAGCTCGATGGCATACTGCCGGAAGTCCGCCTCAATACCCTCGGCCAGCTGCAAGGCTTCCGCCGAACCCGCCGCTGCCTCGCCGCGCTTGCCGCCGCCGGCGGATGCGGACAGGTTTGCCAGCCCGCCGTCGCCTGTTCACGGAAGGGAAAGACAACAGCTGATGTTCTGGAACATCATCGCATCTACTGTGTCTTGGCAAAAAAGTTGCCCCACATGCAGCTGCACATCACAACACTGTGCCCCGCTGCGCAATAAGCTCCATTTATCGATCAGGCACCAGCTGGCATGAGCGCCATGCTGAGATCTGCAGACAGCTTTGCGCGACAGCGGATATTCAATTCGGCGATCTTCGGAAGGAACCATGAAATGGCATGCAGAAAATTGCGCATCCAATATGACCTGCAGGGCCGGCGTCCCGACGTGGCCGCCAGGAATGCCGCCGCCGCGTCCGGCAGCTCGTCATGATCGTTGGCAGCTGCCGGGTGGTTCAGATGCGTCTTTGAACGGCATGAAAGCACCAGCACATTGAGCTGCGAGGCCGGCGTCGCGAGCGGCTGCCAGGAATGCCGCCGCCGCGTCCGCCATCTCGTCATTGAGCTTGGCAGTTGACGGGTGATCAAACGCATGAATGAACGGGATGAAAGCTTTAGAAAATGTGCCTGCGAGGCCGGCGTCGCGAGCGGCCGCCAGGAACGCCGCCGCCGCATCCGGCAGCTCGGCGCCCGCCAGCAGGGCGGCAGCGCCGCCCAACTCCCCTGCGGCCGCCAGCAGCCCGGCGGCCCGCCACACATGGCCCTCAGCCTGCACACCAGGCAAACCCTACAGCCGTCGAAAGATATTATGCGCCCGCAATGAGGCGCACACAGCAATACATGGTTGACGGCCAGCAGCCCGGCGGCTTGCCACACATGGCCCTCGGCCTGCGCTGCGCAAGATTGGAAATTATGCAGGTGCAACGGTACACTATCTTCACACAGCGGCGGCGCCCACCTCCCCTGCGGCCGCCAGCAGCCCGGCCGCCCTCCACACATGGCCCTTCGCCTGCACGGCACAAGCTTGGATACCATGCAGACTGCAATGCGGCACACAGTGTGATACATCGTCAATGGCCAGCAGCCCAACAGTCCTTCACATACGGCCCTTGGCCTGCGCACCAAACTTGAACATAGGGTGACAGCGGCGGCATGGAGCGCGTTTCCCTGCTGAAGCAGCAGGAAGTGTGTTTTCCCCCACAACAGGTTGATTCTTGCCGACTGACCAGCAGCATGGCAGCCCGCCACATGTGGCCCTCAGGCTGCAATGGCAAGGTTAAACCCTAAATAGTGAAGTTAGTGCAACGGCTGCAGCATGGCGCGTCTGAAAGAGCAACAGCGTCGCTCACTCTGAGCGACGCCGACTTCAACAGGAACGAAAAGGAACAGCAGCATCGTCTCGACCGGCGTCTGTCAAGATGTTGGCACCGCCCGCAATGCGACCGACCTGGTGCATGTGAGATGCCCAGCGGTCCAGCACGGCGGCGCATCATCCTGCTCAGAGACCGTCCTTCGTTCACTGTCGCAGCAACAGCGACACCCTGAACCCTAAACCCTAAACAGAAGTACTGGCCTGGTGGACGTGGGACGCCCAGCGGTCCAGCACGGCGGCGCGGGCGCCGCGGGTCAGGCAGCCCGCCGCAAGGGTGGCGGCGTACCGCCACAGCCCCGCGTCCTGCAGCACCCCCGCCGCCTCCGCCGCCAGGCCTGGTCATGAGGAAAGAGTTGTTGTGGACACCTGTGGAAAGGGGAAGTCCGTGCAGCGCCCCAGCCCCGCATCCTGCGGCACGCCCGCGGCCTCAACCGCCAGACCTGCTGCCATGCAAATTGGTAAGTTGGGAACACACACCTGCATGAAAGCTCATCTGTCAAGCAGCTCATCCGCGTACCGCCACAGCCCCGCGTCCTGCAGCGCGCCCGGCGCTTCCGCTGCCAGGCCTGCTTTCACAACCATGCTGGGGGGATGGTGGTAAGGAGAAAGCCGCGCGATGTCACAGCCCCGCGTCCTGCAGCGCGCCCGCCGCCTCCGCAGCCAAGCCTGCTCTCGCAGGCGACATGGAGAGAGGTGGACAGACAGGTGCCTGCTGCTGTCACACAACTCAATGAGGAGATATCAACAGCTAAGCGCCTGTTGTTGTAGCACGACTCGATCAGCCTGATGGTCAGGAGCGGTGCCTGGCACAGGGAGGACGCTCAGTGACGCACAGCTGCCGACGGCCATGGACGGCACTGGACAGCCCTGCGCCAGTTTTGACCCACTGACAGCAAAGCCCGGACTGAATGTCCGCGGCAAGCCGGACATGGTGATCAAAAGCTTGCGACCTGGTGCAGGAGCCACACGGTGGTCGTCACATCCCTCGACCGAGGGCGTCCGTCAACACTGCTGATGTTTGTCATGTCACATACCTGAGGAGCACAGCAGAGGAACGCCCAGCAGCGCATCCCCCACGCTCGCCGCGTTCGCCGCCACGACCTGCGGCAACACGCGCACAGCTGACTGGCTTGTGTCGATGCTGACGGCGGTTGAGCACGGGTTTGGAGTGACACTTGGCCTGCGCTTGCACTTCATAAACCTGCTGGTGGTGGGCCGGCAATGTCCAGAAGACACGATGTGCTGTCGTGTCAACCACGGGTCTGCCAGCAACTCTGACGAGGACCCAGAATAAAAATAAATCAAACAGACTGCAGCACACCTTGGCCGCCTGCCACAGCAAACTGCTGGCCGCCGGCGGCTGCGGCGCCGCCGCCGCCCTGGGCGACTGCACGTCGGCCATGTCGACTCCGCCGCCGCCGCCGCCGCCGCCACTGTTATTTACTTGATGCGATGCGCCGCCGCCCGCAACATCCGGCACTGCGGCGGCGGCATGGGCGAGCGCCAGCGTGCACAGCGCGTCGCGGTAGTACCGCGCGGACCGCTCGGGCGGCGACGCCAGCAGGAATCCCACGGCGGAGTGGTAGTCCCCCAGGCTGACGTACTCCACCATGCGCCGCTCCTGCACGCAGCCAGCAATGCTGTGGACATCATATACAAGGATGCGACCAGGCACTTGCACAAATGCACGCTCAGAGGACTGCGACATGCCGGAGGCCGGCGAGGACAGCTGAAAGGGACTGACATGCCCACGGGCAGGGTCAAAACGCAGGAGGATCTGAAAATAGAATAAGCTTTTCAGCACAAACTCCTGTGTCGCATGCACCATACTCTGCGCAATCCTGCCACCTGGAGTGTTGCAAAGTGAGGTGCCGCACATGCTGGCGGTCGGAGGGCATCGCATCACCGCTCGTCGCCTCGTGCCAGATAGCATTACCACCTGCCAAGTGTTTTGACAGCTTCGTGTCATGGGTTCAAGTGACGTGCCGCACCTGCTGGCGGTCGGAGGGCGTCGCGTCGCCGCTCATGGCCTCGTGCCAGGCGACACGCTCGCGTGCCTCTGCGGACGCCACTTCCGGCTGCCACAGCGGCCTGCGCAGATATTCCAAAAACTCCATTCCAAGGTGTGTGGTTGGTCTGTGTCAGCGCTCTTTCCATACGGCTGAAATTTGTCACCATTTGTGCATGCGCGCCTCCGCGGAAACCACTTCCGGCTCCCACAGCGGCCTGCACAGCAGCACATACTAACCGTCGGAATGCATCTTGGAAAAGCATCTTGACCCTGTGAGCGCTGACCATCTGTCGCTGCTCATGGCATCGTGCCAGGCGACACGCCCGCGTGCCTCTGCGGACGCCGCTTCCGGCGCCCGCAGCGGCCTGCATAGCAGCGGTCAATGACTTCTGGAATGTATCTTGTCACTCATGCGCTGACTCACTTCCCAGCTCACAGCCTTGTGCCAGGCAGCACGCTCTCGTGCCTCCGCGGGCGCCGCTTCCGGCGCCCACAGCGGCCTGTACAGCAAAATCACACTAATGCAATCGCAAACAAAACATGCCGCAGCACCCGGAGGCGCGTGAAAGGCCTCTCTGGCTCCTTCAAGCGCCGGAGGTAACGCCACACGACGTTCCCAGGATCCCACGCCTTGGCCTGCATGGAAGTTTTGAGGACGTCGAACATTCAAGGTCTGTTTGTCATCGAGGGTGTGACCGTGCTCGTGAAGTTGGAGTGGCTTGCAACTTTCGGCTGTCTTTCAAGCGCTGTTCCGTGTTACTGCATTTCACAGACAGCAATTGGGCCGGCCTGCGGCACAACCAGCTGGACCACAACTACAGTACAGGCCTGATGGCGCACCCGTCGGCCGAGGCTGCAGCTGGGGCGCCGGTGCTGCTTGAGCTCCCAGTAGTACCCGCAACGGCGGTGGCGGCGGCGGCCAGTGTGGCCGGCAACCGGCGCCAGAACTGCGCCTCCTCCTGCAGACATGGATCGGATCATCATCTGAGCGCAGCTCAAACAAAAAAAAAACAAACAAAACAGACATTGATCGGATCATCATCTGAGCGCAGCTCAAACAGAAAACAAAAAAATCAAAAAAAGAAATCTTCCACAACACTGCAGTGTGAAACGGCAGTGTGAAACGGCAAGCCAGCCTGGACATCCAAGAGAGCAGACAGCCACATTTGCAGACCGCTGCATGTGTTCCACAGGCGTAATCCCGGCAGGCCTCTGAGCAGAATTCAAGCGGGCGCAACTGTAACATGACCCTGGCAGCTGGAAGAGAGAAGGCGCCCGCAGCTGCAGAGCGACTGCATGCACTGTGGGTGTGTTGTCAGCACGCCTCCGAACATGGCGCAAGCAAGGGGCTTGCTCGAACCCCTCCAGCTGGGGCGGGAGCATGCACCTATCCATCACAGGGCTGCGGCGTGTGCTGTGTTATAGCGCCAGTGATTCACAGTCCAAGCTACGGCAACTGCTGGCGTCCCAGCAGCAGCGCTTCACCAGATCACCAGCCGAACCCTCTCAGGGTTTCATCCGACAGCTCCTGCTGAATTTGGACATATTCAATCTGCTCGCACCTCGTCGCCCAAAACCCTGGCCGCCAGCTCAGCACGCGCCGCCGCCGGGTTGCGGGATGTCTCGGCGGCCTCCGCAGCCCGCAGCTCCGCCGGGTGCAGCACGCTGCCGCCTCGGGCGGCCGCCAGCACGCCGATGACTGTTGCGAAAGCCGGGCCCGCCTCGCCGTCGCCTGTATTGAGGACAACACATTGAGTGGTTGTGAAACAGCCGCCCTCGCAGCTCTGCCGGGTGCAGCACGCTGCCGCCTCGGGCGGCCGCCAGCACGCCTATTACTGTTGCGAAAGCCGGGCCCGCCTCGCCGTCGCCTGCACCGCATCACGAATGTAGGTTGAACGGGGTTCTTACGTTGTCGCCCGCAGCTCCGCCGGGTGCACCGCACCGCCGCCTCGGGCGGCCGCCAGCACGCCGACGACCGTCGCAAATGTGGGGTCCGCCTCGCCGTCGCCTGCAGTAAGGATAAATAATCGATACCTGAACTGAATACATTTTCACAGGTGCTGCCTTCAGTTCTGCCGGGTGCAGCACGCTGCCGCCGCGCGCAGCTGCCAGCACGCAGACGACTGTTGCAAAAGTGGGGCCTGCCTCGCCGTCGCCTGCGGTAAGAAATGGCAGCAGATTTCACGAGGTTTGAGAGTGCCGGCCTCAGTTCTGTTGGTTGGAGCGAGCTGCCGCCTGTGGCTGCCGCCAGAACACCTACGACTGTTGCAAATGTGGGGCCTCGCTGTCGCCGACAGCGAGTCATGATGCTTTCAGTGAGTTATCGGGAACGCAGCCTGCAGCTCCATCCGCCAGGGGCCGCTTTGCCTCCACCTGCAGGAACGGGGTCTTGTTGGCGGCTGAGTGTTGTCAGTCTGACATGCAGTCCCTTTGACATCATGAAGTGGTTATGTAGCATGTATAAAGAGTTGTCATGTGGTTTGTAGGTGCGGAAACAGGCACCCATCCAAGCTCTACAGCGGTGCTGTGGGTTCACCAGGAGAGCCAGTAGGCAAGCCGGCACATCAGGAGTTTCTTGGGAACAGGCAGCAGCAACCGTCGCTCCTCAACTGTTTCGCGCCAGCGTGTTCCGTGTCCAATATTCAGTCTGTACCCTGCAGCGTCTGGGCCTTACCCGGCAGCAGCTCGATTGCGCGGCGGCTGTTGATGCGGATGCACGGCAGACCGATGCTGCCGCTATGCTTTGGGCCGCCGCCGCCGCACTACTCAGTTTGGAACTGGTCACTCTTGCATCGGACTGCACCAGCTTCTTGTCAGCATCCGGGAACCCCAGTCTCAACCCTGCAGCTTGCCGACGCGTACCTGGAAGCAGCTCGGACGCGCCGCGGCTGTCTGTGCAGATGCGCGGCAGGCCGATGCTGCCGCTTGCGCACCGCACCGCCGCTGCTGCCGCAGTTGTCGCTCATCAGCTGATTCGCACCAGCACGTGTCAAACGCAAAGCCATGACCTGATTTCAGTGCTGATGGGCCGTACCCGGCAGCAGCTCGGACGCGCGGCGGCTATCTGTGCGGATGCGCGGAAGACCAATGCTGGCGCTGCGCTTCGGGGCGCCGCCGCCACCGCCGGCAAGCAGGCTGTCCACGGAGCCGAGGCGGCCCAGGCTCAGGGCGTGCGGCGCGAAGTCGGGCTCCGACACCCGCCGCCCAGCCGCCGCTGCCTGCGGCATTATGCATGTGTATAAACATATATATATTATATTTTATATATATGTGTATATATATACATATAATTATCCAAGCCGCACAGGATCAGTTCATGTTCGTGTCAGTGTTGCAATTTCCGTGGAGGAGACCTCTGAGATTGTGTCGCATCGCGACACACAGCTTGATACCGAGATGCGATGCCAGTCACCTGTCCCATGGCGCCTGCCGTGTGCCGGGCGGCCTCCCGATTGCTAGGTCGGCAGCACGGGAGACAATCTTCAGGTTATGTCCTTGGTTTATTCGACATCGGTGTTTGCACCGAGTTGCCGGTGGCGCCTGCCGCGTGCCTGGCGTCCTCCCAGGCGCCGCAGCAGCCCACTGACGGCACAACGTTTAGCGCTTAACTTTTGTGTCAGCACCTGGGCAATGAGTTCTGGACACGTCGCAGCCTGAGAAGAAACTCAGGCAAGATTTAAACTGTGACGAGAAACCAGGAAATGGAGCAACCTGCCATGCCGGCATGAATCTCAGGTTTCGTGAACGGTCCTCAATTACCAGTATCGGCAGCCGTCCTGTGGCGCCCGCCGCATGCCTGGCGGCCTCCCAGGCGCCGTGGCAGCCCGCCGATGACGCCGTACACAACCTGTTGTGTGATAGGGTTTGAGTGTCTTGAAACAGTGTGTGCACCTGGCCTGTGGCGCCCGCGGCATGTCTGGCAGCCTCCCAGGCGCCGCGGCACCCCGCCGGCAGCGCCGCCCACACCGCCGCCTCCGCCGCCTCCACATCTGCAGTCTCGGTGCCGCCGCACTCGGTGCTGGCGGTGCCAGTGGCGGCCAAAACCCTGAGCGCGCCGAGGGGGACGCCCTGCGAGGACACAGCTATTCTGTCTGAGCCAGCTGCTGCACTGAGAGACGTACGTCAAACACTGACGTTTGCATTTCCAGCGCCGGCACCGCGTTTGGCGGCGCCGGCGGCAGCGAACGCAATCCCTGAGCCGCCCGGCAAAAACGCCCCGCGCAGCAGTCACTGTACAGCTTGAGCCCACACTTTGGCTGTGGAACAGCGTCGGGACACTTTTGTCGACCTTGAAACACGTCGACCAGGCAGCCAGGCGGTCATTCAGCTACTGGGGAATGCAGTTGCCGGGTTGAATGTTCGGATGTGTTTCCGCCAGCATCTGCTGCAGCATGCGGCGCAGCAGCAGCCCCCGGGCCAGCGGCGGCGCGACTGGTGGAAACTTCAAGCCCCACGTCATTTCGAACTCCGTCGGGGAACCTGCTGCAGCATCAGGCGCAGCAGCAGGCCCCAGGCCGGCGGCAGCAGCGACGCGGCGCCCAGCGGCGTCGGCGCCGCCAGCCCGCCCAGCGGCCGCGGCCAGGCGCCGCCGACGGCCGCCTTCAGCCCGGCGCCCCTGCGTGACAACAGCAAATGTAGAGAAATATGACAGCCAGTCATTTGACCAAAATGCAGACAGTCCGCCAGCCGGTTGCGGCCAGGCGCCGCCGACGGCTGCCTTCAGCCCGGCGCCCCTGCGTGACAACAGCAAATGTAGAGAAGTATGACAGCCAGTCGCATGGTCAAGATGCAGACGGTCCGCCAGCCGGCCGCGGCCAGGCGCCGCCGATGGCCGCCTTCAGCCCGGCGCCCCTGCGTGACAAAAGCAAATGTAGAGAAGTATGACAGCCAGTCGCATGATCAAAAGGCAGACAGTCCGCCAGCCGGTCGCGGCCAGGCGCCGCCGACGGCCGCCTTCAGCCCGGCGCCCCTGCGTGACAACAGCAAATGTAGAGGAATATGACAGCCAATCACATGATCAAAATGCAGACAGTCCGCCAGCCGGTTGCGGCCAGGCGCCGCCGACGGCCGCCTTCAGCCCAGCATTCCTGCATTCGTAGAAGAAAGTTTTGTTGACCTGACATGAAACCCTTCATGATCTCAGTGCGAGGGGGTCCGCGAACTCACGATGGGGAGAGGCACATCAGATGCCATGGCACGGCCTCGGCAGCCTGGCAGGCGCCCAGCATGTCAATGTGCCAATTTCACCTTTTGTGGAAATTTATTAAGATCACGAGCTGTGCTTTGCGGACGGAGCCAGGGCACTTGTAGCAATGCGACCAAATGCGAGAGTCTCTTTGACCCTGTTTCGCAAACAGACCTATCACTTTGCTTTGCTGAAACTGCAAGCATAGGCACCTCAAATAGCAGAAAACAATGGAACAGCTTACCGGAGGCGGCGCGGCGCGGCCTCGGCGGCCTGGCAGGCGCCTATTACTGCGACACCCTCGAGTCTAACCTCGCAAAACCCTGCTTTGTCGAAGGTTGAATGTTGCATTGCTGAGACTGCAAGCATAGGCACTTCAGGTAGCAGAAACCAATGGGAGAGCTCACCGGAGGCGGCGCGGCGCGGCCTCGGCGGCCTGGCAGGCGTCCAGCACCGCAACGCCGCCGTCCTCGCTGGCGGCCAGCAGCGCGACGCCGCCGCCCGCCGGCGCCGGCAGCGGCGCCCACGCAATGTCTATCACGCGGCCCACGCGCGCCGCGGCCGCCACCGTCACCGGGCCCTGCAGCGGAGGAATGAACCTGTACGATACTAGATATCAACTGGCATGCTGTTGGTGTGATTCGAGATTTAGAAAGCTGCCGCCTGTGAGTGTGCTGTCTGTGGCATTCCACGTTATCAATGCAATATCAATCACGCGGCCGACGCACGCGACAGCAGCTACTGACAGACGTCCCTCCAGCACGAAGAGCAGACACGAGCGGCGCCTGCTGGATCCCTTGGGTGCAGCACTCTGTTTTCCAGAAGTTCCGTGCTGACTGTGCAGCATTTTCGTCATGCACCAGCTCCATGACACCACGTCGTCATCATGCAGGTCTGCACAGCATGTGGCTGGGGCTGCTGGGCTGCTGATGGGGCCGGCAGATCTTGGATGTGTGCTTAATTACAGCACCTTGATGGCCTGTCTGGCCGCACCGGTCTGTAGTGTAACTTCTGAGTGACAGTGATCAAGGTTCGTGTTGGATTTGCAACGCTAGTCGCACATCACAGCCAGTCCATCGTCACAAGGCGACTGGCTATCATGGTCGCCCTCCACTGCAATTCGAGGGCATGCCTGATATGAAGCGCCTGGCGCAGCTGCATGCATGAGCCCAGATTCCATATGAAAGGCGCCGCCGGCAAACAGCACCGGTTTGTATGCCAGCTCCAAAGACCTCAGTGTCGCTAACCAGCTGATACTTTCTCAAGAGAAGGTGCATACCTGGCGCAAGTCCAGGCGGGAGTCCAGCTCCCACACGCCAAAGGCGCGGCCGGCAAACAGCACCGCAAGGTGCATCTGTATTGCACCGCCGCGCAGCCGCAGATCGTCATTTTGGAGGACAAGCTCTCTCTTGTGGTAACATTCTGGTTCAGAAAACGCTCAAACCAATGGCATATCTGACAGGAAGCACCTGGCGCAGGTTCTTTGGGGTCTCGCGAGTCGAGCTCCCAGATGCCAAAGGGCGCCGCCGGCAAACAGCGCCATATTGTATGCCAGATCCAGAAGTTGTAGTGTCGCTCATCCGCTCATGACTTTCAGGGGTGACGCAGACCTGGCGCAAGTCCAGGCGGGAATCGAGCTCCCAGACGCCAAAGGCGCCGCCGGCGAACAGCACCGCGAGGCGCGCCTCGGTGGCGCCGCCCGGCAGCCGGTTGAACGGCAGCGCCGGCGACGCCGGCGGCGCAAAGTGCATCCGCCGCACCGCGCCCTGCCCTGTACCGACCGCCGTCATGCGCCCGCTGGCAGTGTCCCACCGGTACAGTTGCCCTGTAGCAGCACTGACGCAGGTGTCAGTGGCAGGACCACATAGATGCAGCTTCTCAACTTGACAGCAGCAGCACGACCTGCCTACCACCGCCGTCATGCAACCACCACCGGTGTCCCGCCACGGCAACCGCCTCGGGCCTCAACAACAACGGGTCTATAATGACATTGAAGTGATGAGAGAGGGATTGAGATCGGGATCCAGCCGGAAATTAATAAATACCCCTCGCCTCAAACACTCATCTGCTCAGCCGGCGCCACATGCCATGTCCAGCTGGCAAGGATCAGAATCAGGTGGTTGCAGCACAGCAGTGTCGGCTCGCCTTCGCTGTCGCCAAACACGACCAGGGAGCCCCAGGCCGCGACGGCGGTGGTCATGACGTCCCCGCCGTCCATCACCCCCGCGGTCGGCCGCTTCGGCTTCGTGTCCGTCACCTGCAGCGGATGCAAACCCCAAACCCGAAAGTGCCTGAGATTCTGTCTCCAAAAAGCGGCAGCCTGTCCCCATACAGCACTCGTGATGCCGCAAACCTGTAAACATGTGAGATTCTGGTTTATCCAGCACAAAGCCACCAACTTTGCGCTGTCAGATCTGCGCACGCCTTGTTGTTGGGTGCACCCTGACAAGTCGTTCTTGGCGGAGTCCCCCATGCACGCAATCATACTTCTTGACAGCATGGTGACCAACTCTGTGCCAAGTAAGTTGAAGGGTATATGAGGTGGCGTCAAGCAGGCCGGCTCACCTTGCGCCCCTGCACCCAAGGCACTCTGATGCGGCCGGTGCCGTCGCCCAGCGCGAACGCCAGCCGCGCCGCCGGCAGCCGCGTCCGACGCAGGCTGGGCAGCACAAATGCCAAATCTATTGCCGCCGGCTGCGGCGGCAATGGGCGCCTGCTGACCCATTCACAAAGTTTTGTTGTGCTTCTACAAGGAGCGTCTAAGTGGCCGGGATTCACCTTGCGCCCCTGCACCGAAAGCACTCTGATGCGGCCGGTGCCGTCGCCCAGCAAGCCGCGTCCGACGCAGGCTGGGCAGCACAAATGCCAAATCTATTGCCGCCGGCTGCGGCGGCAATGGGCGCCTGCTGACCCATTCACAAGATTTTGTTCTGCTTTTATAAGGAGCATCTCAGTGGCCCGCATTCACCTTGCGCCCCTGCACCGAAAGCACGCCGATGCGGCCGGTGCCGTCGCCCAGCGCAAACGCCAGCCGCTTCGCCGGCAGCTCCTCCGCCGGCATGGGCTGAGTGGCGGGAGCGGCATCCCCACTGCCACCGTGTGCGGCGGCAATGAGGTGACGCCGGCCATCCCCCTGCCAGGCTCCAACTTCGGGAAATTTTGGAGCACTTTGCTCACCTTGCGCCCCTGAACAGACAGCACGCCGATGCGGCCGGTGCCGTCGCCCAGCGCGAACGCCAGCCGCTCCGCGGGCAGCTCCTCCGCCGTCGCCACGGGCTGGGCGGCGGGAGCGGCGTCGGCGGCGCCCCCGGCTGCGGCGCCCGCCGCCGCCGTGGGCGTCTCCAGATCCTGCTCCTCCAGGTACCTAAAAACCAGAAGTCAACAGGATTCAGATGGGCAAAGCAGGCCAGCGTCATTTTGGCGTGTGGGTGAGCATGTTCGCGTCATTCCAACGACAACCGAGGGGACACCGAGTCACTGGCATTTGCAGGGTTCGTGGGTGATGCACATGGCTGCGATAGCAGCTGCCCAACACTGTCTGCCGCTCCTTTGCGCTTGGGGCATGCTGGGCAGCACCGTGGCATTTCGCATAGTGCAAAGATGGCCAGTACATGATGGCATTCAGCTGCTGCGGGAGGACAGCAGCCGCCAGCTCGGTGCAATATGTTTATTGCACCAAAATTGCTGGACTCTAACCGACCACCCCCGGTTCTCACCCCGTTGGCGAGCGGTCAAACGAGCGCACAAACAGCGGCCAGAGAACTTCAGGCGGCATGCACGTTTGGAAGGTGTTCACTAAGAGTGAGCAAGCCATAACATACTAGTGCTCACAGTCAGCGAGCGGTTGCGCGCCAGGGGCGAGCGCGCGAACAGCGCCCAGCGATTCCTTTTTCCAGCCCTTCGGGCGCGCGGGCGGGCCTTAGCGATACTCACTATTGATCGAGTAGTGAATTGACCAGCTAACCACCCTAGCGCTCACCCGGTCAGCGAGCGGTCGCGCGCCAGGGGCGAGCGCGCGAACAGCGCCCAGCGGTCGGGCGGCAGCCCTTCGGGCGCGAGGGCTGGCGCGTCTCCGGGCAGCGCCCATTCCACCGCGCTGAACGGCAGGTCCAGCACCCGCAGCCGCCGCGGCAGCTCGCCGCCGCCCACCTGAATCGGCAACGGTCGAATATTCAGCCGCGATGGCACACGACTCTTCAGTCACGGCGCTGAATGGCGGCAGGTCCAGCGCCCGCAGCCGCCGCGGCACCTCGCCGCCGCCCACCTGGTTTGATGATCGGACACAGTCAATATGCTTGCCAGCTTCTGATCCAGAGCACTGCATGGCAGCTCCAGCACCCGCAGCCGCGGCGGCAGCTCGCCGCCGCCCACCTGAAGTTTGTGTGTGTACGCATATCGGCGGCGCTGTCAACGTCAGACTGGGTTGCACAGCTGAACAAGCCTCATGTCTGCAGCCAAGCCTTGATTTGAGTGCAGCTGTGCGTCGCTCAAGACGCAGTGCAGCGTCCAATGCGAAAGCCGCATCGTTGACTGATCACATTCCGGCGACTGCTGCCCTGCAGCATGGCTCACGGTTCAGATCTCTTCGAAGGGCTGTGCCGACAGCAGCAACAAAAAGAACCGCCTGTTGGGTGAGACGCCCGCAAATGCAGCCATCAAGCAGCGACGCTCAGTATTCCTGTCAGCCTTTAGAGCTACCACTGCCAAGTGGAGCAGCTCACCATCCAGATCTCAGAGGGCGCCAGATGCAGCACCCCCAGCACCAGCATCAGTGCTGGCATTCTTTGTGTAGACGGTCTGTGAATGAATGCAATGCAGAGCAGCTCAACGTCCAGGCCTCAGAGGGCGCAGCATGCAGCAGCACCAGCACGTGCCGCCCGCTGGGCGATGCCCGCACCCCCGGTGTGCGCGACGGCAAAACCTTCGTCCGGTGTGCAGCGAGAGTGTGAAGTGGCTCACCACCCAGATTTCGGAGGGCGCCGCGCGCACCACCACCACCAGCACATAAACTCGCTGCTGGCGGCCTCTGAACTGACCTTCATTTGAATGGGCATCGAACTTTTCGACCTAAAAGCTCACCGTCCAGAATTCTGAGGGCGCTGCCCGCAGCAGCACCAGCACGTGGCGCCCGCTGGGCGGTGCACACACCCCCAGCAATAGTGGCAAACAAGCCTTCACTGGAATGCATATGAATAGTCGATGTAGCTTACTGTCCAGATCTCGGAGGGCGCCGCCCGCAGCAGCACCAGGACATACCGCCCGCTGGGCGAGGCCCGCACCCCCAGCATCGGCGCCGCCTCCACACCCACCTACAGCAGCAGTCGAAGCAGCAGGTCGATGACCTCGGTGGCCGCCTCCGTCAACAGCACCTCATCATGGTCGTCGATGAACACGTGGGTGCTCACTGCAGGCGCAACGGACGTGTTGCAGTTGCTGCAGATTCGATGGACAAGCCGCTGCCTAGGCGGTCGATGCAGACCAGCGTCGCTGCTCAATGTGGCCGAGCGGCGGAAAAACCCGTGCAGACCATGCCGCCTCAGCCGCAACAAACAGGAGTGACAACAATGTGTGCTGACCTCGCGGAAGGGCGTGCTGGAGCGCGCGCGCACGTCCGTCAGCAGCAGCGAGTTGCGGAAGCCGCCGGGCCCCGCCTTCTCGCAGCTGAAGGTCACCACGCGCGCGCTGGTGCCCAGCCACCTTACGCCCCTGATTACATCCCGGTGCGCGGCTGCAGGCAGGGGACCAAGAAGTGGAACCGCCGCTGCCGACGAGCTTGCATGGTGATGAGGGCGCGACACCGGGGGGCGCGCCGCACGGCAATCTGGAGCCAAGGCAGATTTGGCCCGGAGAGCTAGTTGATTTAGATTGGATTGAAATAGTTAATAGTTAATAAAGGTATAAAATTGAAAAAAAAAGGCTAAATGTTGGCCCGTCATGCCGGTCCATTTCCGATGGTGATGTTGACCAAACTTGTAGACGGTGCCGTCGCCGGCCTGTGAGGAGACCTTTGTACGCACTCTGTTCACAACTTCTGCCTACGACCACGTACCATAGTAGCACAACCAGCTCACCCACGGAAAGGGTCACTGTGGCGGCCAGCGGAGACAGCGCGCCACGCCGCACGGTGGCCACCTCCAGCCTGCTGGTCGCACTATGATTGCAAGTTTTTCAGTCTTCGAAGTGTGAAACTTTCAAAATCATTATTCTTGTGGCCAGTGCATACAGCCCACCCAAGGATGAGGATGCCGTGGCAGCCAGCGGCGACGGCGCGCCGCGCCGCACGGTGGCTACCTCCAGGCCGGCAAACCTAAAACTTTGACCGCCGGCCACACTATCACCACTGCTCTGATGGTCTATTTGCAGTCTTCAGTTCAGTTGCATAACGCTTCGACTGCTAGGCAGAGCTCACCCAGGGGGCAGGGACACGCCACGCGGTGGCCACCTCCAGGCCGCCGGTTGCACCATGACCTCTTCTCTTCCCTCTTCGAAGTGTCAAGGGGATCCCTCTGGCCAGTACACAGGATAGAGACACGCTGACGGCCAGCGGCGACGGCGCGCCACGCCGCACGGCGGCCACCTCCAGGCTGCCGGATGCGGTGACGCCACTGCGTTTCTGGTCTCAGATTGATCTCAGATACTGTGAATGCTGTGGTCGTTGCACCCAGGGACATGTACACTGGGGCGGCCGGCGGCAGCAGCGTGCTCCAGGCCGGTGATTGCACGACTGCTGTTATCATTTCCGGATCTCGGTCGGCATCCACACCTTTCACCACACTTTCACCACGCTTGACTCTGTGCAGAGCTCACCCAAAGACAATGATACTGTGGCGGCCAGTGGGGACGGCGGGCCGCGCCGAACGGTGGCCACCTCCAGGCCGCTGGATGCTCCAACTGCCAAGCTTCGCGGAGTTTGAATTGTCTCATGTAACAACCACACGTTGCGGCACTACGTGCAGCTCACCCAGGGATAACGACAAAGTGGCGGCGAGCGGCGACAGCGCGCCGCGCCGCACGGTGGCCACCTCCAGGCCGCCGGCCGCGGTGACCGCCGCGAAGGCCGCCGCGGCGTCGCCGCCGGCGCCGCAGGCCGAGCCGCGGTCGCCGCCGACGCCCACAGGCACCGGGCACGCCGCGAAGGTGGTCACCGCCGCCGGCAGCGTGCTGAGCATGCCTGCGCAAAGAAGGCCGGGCGAGGAAATCAGCTCTCTGCGTCCTTGCATTCTCGTCTGCACGCAGCGAAGGTGGCCACCGCCGCCGGCAGCGTGCTCAGCATGCCCGGGGTGCAGCACAGAAGGAAATGTGACGATTTTGACTGCGTGCTCGGAAGCCCTGCCGGCACGCCGCGAAGGTTGTCACCGCCGCCGGCGGTGTGCTTCACAAGCCTGTTGCAGCCCAGAAGGAAACCTGACAAAGGTTTGGCAGAGTGTTTTCAGCACGCCTGGAGTGATGCGCCACGCAAGTGGTCAACGCTGCCGGCAGCCTGCTCAGCATGCCTGATGTCAAGACAAACAGAACAGGCAGTCAGCATGGATCTCTGGAGACCCCATCTGGGCACCGCAAAGGTGGAGACTGCTGCCTAGAGTGTGGTCAGCGTGCCGCAGAAAGCGGTCAGATGAGAATTGCACGGTTAGGTAACATCAAAAAATCGTCATTTGCGCTTCCATTCTCTTGTGACCTACTTGCAACAACCAAAAGAACGGTGCGATCTTAGAGGAGAAAGCCTGACGCAGGCGATGCACAGTGCCATCCGGGCAACCCGCCTTGCAGCGTCGGCTGCGGAGGGACGGCCGACTGCGCGGCGGATGCGCCGCCGGCGGCCGCCGCAGCGAGAGGCGTGCTCCAGCGCAGCACCTGCCCGCCGCCCGTCACCAGCAGCACCAGCAGCTCCGGCCTGCACGCAGGCGCCGTCGACTACGATGTAATGTAATACCTTTACATGGACTTTATACTGTGCCGCCAGCGGCGTGCTCCACCAGCGGCACCTGCCCGCCGCCAGTCACCAGCAGCAGCAGCGCCACCCTGCACCCAGCAGCCTATTGGTGTCAGAGTCTAACATTAATCATTTGTGCAGCACCTGCCCGCCAGTCACCAGCAGCACCAGCAGCTCCGCCCTGCACTCCAGGCGCCGTCGACTGCGATGTAATACCCTTGGATGGACTTTATACTGTGCCGCCAGCGGCGTGCGCCACCGCAGCACCTGCTGGCCGCCCATCACCAGCAACACGGGCAGCTCCGCCCCACACAGAGGAGCCAGCGTATCAGCCAACTTCTATTCTGAATGACCATGCGCTACTCCTGTTCTCTTACCTCAGAGCGCCTGTGTTGGCTGTCTTACTCGAAACGGTTTTGACTATCTGTTTTCTTCGACTATCTGTTTTCTCCAAATTCTGATCAGACTTGATTGGGCTTCACATGGTGGTAAAGCTGGTGTGAGGTGCATCACACTGACATGTTGACGAGTGCTGAGTTTGATGGGGGAGGAGAAGCAGGCGGAAGACCTGTCATCATCATGTCCCCTGGTTGCGGAGTCAGCTATGGAGTCCGCCGCCGCATCACCACACTGTTGCTGCTGCTGACTGCCGCCCATGCTGAGCAGCTGCTCCAGGGCTGCCGCTTGCGGGCTGCCGCCGGCGCTGCCTGTGACGCCGCCGTCACGCGCATCCGCATCCGCCCCGTCCGCCGCAAACCGCTTTGTGAGAACCAAACCGCCGCCAGCCGCAACACCCTTGAAACCCTCGTCGGTCAGCCGCCCAGCGTTTTCCTTGCCGTCGGGTGCCGTGGCCGCCTGCAGGCCGTCGCCCGGTCGCCAAACAGCCGCTGCGGCCGACGTGATGGCCGCCGCGGTCACGCTGCCAGTGCGAGACGGCGGCGGCAGCAGCTTGTGCCACGCCGACGCGGTGTATGTCAGGCCCGTGCCGCGGCGCTGCCATGTTGACAGGCTGCCGTCCTGCAGGAGTTGTAGAGACAGGCGGTGGTGTGCATAGCCCTCGGTATTGATGATTGTGTCACCGTCACAGCAGCTGTACAGTCTGACTTGCTTTGAGCTCCCACTCGTGGACAACAATGGATGTCCTGCGCCATGGCTGGTCTCGCATTTGTGGAGTTTCGAGTCACTCCCATTACTCGTGCTTCCAGCCAACCTGATTTCTACACATCTCGCCGGCAGGGTGATCAGCAGCACACATGGCGCAGGCAGTACATGGCGTCCAGGCCGGAGGTCAGCGGCGAGCCGCCAGACAGATGTGTCGTTTTCAAACGCCGTTCAAAATGTGAAAAGATCGACCGAACCGCGTTTCAGAAGAGTTGCTGACATAGGCGTCATCTCGCATACCTGGTGCAGGCAGTACATGGCGTCCAGGCCGGAGGCCAGCAGCGAGCCGCCGGCGGAGGCGTGCCCGAAGGCGCCCAGCACCGCCCGAAACGCCGGCCGCCCGCCCGGCAGCTTGGTGCTGGCCGCCGGCGCCTGCAGCTCCAGGTCGAACACCGCCACCTGCACAGCATAACTTCACAGTTCACCCTGTCACAAGAAAGCCGCCCCGCTTGCAGCTTGGTGCTGGCCGCCGGCGCCTGCAGCTCCAGGTCGAACACCGCCACCTGCACAACATGACTTCACAGTTTACTCTGTCGCAAGAGAGCCGCCCCGCTTGCAGCTTGGTGCTGGCCGCCGGCGCCTGCAGCTCCAGGTCGAACACCGCCACCTGCACAACATAATTTCACAATTCACCCTGTCACAAGAAAGCCGCCCCGCTTGCAGCTTGGTGATGGCCGCCGGCGCCTGCAGCTCCAGGTCGAACACCGCCACCTGTACAGCATAACTTCACAATTCACCCTGTCACAAGACAGCCGCCCCGCCCGGCAGCTTGGTGCTGGCCGCCGGCGCCTGCAGCTCCAGGTCGAACACCGCCACCTGCACAACATGACTTCACAATTTACCCTGTCACAAGAAAGCCGCCCCGCTTGCAGCTTGGTGCTGGCCGCCGGCGCCTGCAGCTCCAGGTCGAACACCGCCACCTGCACAACATAATTTCACAATTTGATCTGTCACACGAAAGCCGCCCCGCTTGCAGCTTGGTGCTGGCCGCGGATCCCTGCAGCTCCAGGTCGAACACCGCCACCTGCGCAGCAACAGCAAAGGTTGGTGGAGATGCGCGTGATGCTGGGTGGAGAGGTTGCAGCTTTAGGTCCAACACTGCCACCAGCGCTGAGCATGTTGCTCTTCCGTCCAGCTGTTGCCACTGCAACATAGCCTTCAGTCATGCTGCTATCAGCGACCTGCAGCGCGCCTACACTGCCACTACAAGTCTGAAGGCCAGTGAGAATGTGCTCACAATGTCACTCACAGTCGAGCTTTGGCAGGCTTCGATGCTGTTTGGTCCTACCTCACGAAACAGCACCACTCACAGCAACTCCCGCGTGCAGCAAAACGGGCACCGCACACTGGCAAGCGCGGCCGCTGTTCCAATCTTCATGATTACAACGTCGATCTTTCAAAGCATTGACATTGCGAATTCAAAACAAGTGCCGGGATTAGGGCCCCACTTCGTGGGGCAGAACCACGAACAGCAGGTTCGGCATGCGGGGGAATAGGCAGCGCACGCCGGCGCGCGCGACCGCTGCACTGGACGTGTTTTTGACAACATCATGTTTCGCAGTGCTCTTGTCGCAGCTGCCATGTTGGCGAATAGAAATCCCACGAGGACGCCATGATATAGGGCCCCACCTCTCAGGGCAGCAGCACGAACAGCACGTCCGGCGTGCGGGAGAACAGGAAGCGCACGCCGACGGGCGCGGCCGCTGCACTGCGCTTGTGTATGACAACATCGAAGTGTGCAGTGCTCTGCGCCGAGCCGTCGTGTTGGCAATCAGGATTCGCAAGAAGTGCAGGAATGTAGGGCCCCACCTCTCGGGGCAGCAGCACGAAGAGCAAGTCCGGCGTGCGGGAGAACAGGCAGCGCACGCCCGCGGGCGCGGCCGCTGCGCCGGCCTTGTCGCCGCCGCCGCCGCCGCCGCCGCTGCTGCCCATGTCCACCCGAAACTGCTGCTGGTCCACCCTGTCAGAGGGTTCAGCACATGGTCGACACGGCCTCGCTCTCAATTGTGGTGATTGTTGTGCATGGCCTCACGTCGTTTCCTCAGGTCCTCAGCTGCACATCGATCGCAGCGACGCTGGTCAGCTTCAGCACCGGTTGCAATCTGACAGAACAGATGCAGCAGCGCACCCGTCACGAGCGACGTTGGTGAGCTTCAGCACGATCAGCCCGCGGCGACTCGCGTCAGCTGCGGTCGGTAATTTGAAGAGGTGCCTGAAGCATGCCAAGCTGCGCACCTGGCCCGGGCGGCATTGGTAGGCTTCGGCACAGTCAGCGCGCCGCAGCTGCAGGATGCTTGCTCAAAAACCGCAAACCCTAGAACCGAAAACCCTGAAAACCTGGGCTTGCTCAGTAGAACGCTTTAGGGGACCCTGTTGCACCATGATTACCGTGTAGCAGCAGTAGCTGCTCGCCTGGCATGGGCGACGATGGTGAGCTCCAGCATGGTCAGCGCGCCATGGCCGCAGGGTGCTGAGAGGCAGCCCACGAGGGTGTTGTGGGGGTTCTCAAAAGTTTCAGCACTTGTGAAGTGGCCGCAGCTGCGCGCCTGTCGCGGGCTACGTTGGTGAGCTCAAGCACAGTCAGCGCGCCGCGGCCGCCGCACACACTTCTGGCACTCTTTTCACACCAGGAAGGGTGGAAAACCCGCAGAAACCCCCGGCTGTGCACCTGTCACGGCCAACGCCGGTGAGCTCAAGCAACTCTTGAGGGAAACCCACGACAACAGGCTGCAGCTGCGTACCTGTCGCAACCTACGCTGGTGAGCTTCAGCATGGCGAGCGCGGCGTGGCAGCCGCACATACCTCTGGCACTCGTCTCACCCTAACAATGCCGAGAGACTGCATCTGCGCACCTGTCAGGGGCGATGCTGCTGAGCTTCAGCAGGTGCTGTGAGGCTGCCCATGGGCGTGCTGCGGGACTCTGAACAGTTTGACCACTTGCAGAAATGGCCGCAGCCGCGCGCCTGTCGCGGGCTACATTGGTGAGCTTGAGCACGGTGAGCGCGCCGCGGCCGCCGCACACATTTCTGGCACTCTTTTCATGGTATGATAGCAAGAGCATTGCGGCCGCGCGCCTGTCGCGGGCTACGTTGGTGAGCTTGAGCACGGTGAGCGCGCCGCGACCGCCGCAGAGGCACAGGTGCCGCCGGTCGCCCGGGTCCACCTGCAGCGACTGCAGCCCGTCCGCCGCGTTCAGCTCCTTCTTCCACACGATCGCGCTGCCTGCGGAACACATAGTTAGTGCGTCTAGTTCACCGCAGCGACTGAACTCCGTCGACTGCGTTCAGCTCCTTCTTCCACACGATGGTGCTGCCTGCACCGCAGAAGTTGAGCAAGTCAGAGTTGGGTCCTCCTGCAACGACTGAACTCCGTCTGCCACGTTCAGCTCCTTCTTCCACACGAGGGAGCTTCCTGCAAGCAGGTGGGTCGTCATCAGGAGAAGCGCCACATGACTGGCTATCTGCAGCGACTGCAGCCCGTCTGTCGCATTCAGCTCCTTCTTCCACACCCTGGTGCTGCCTGTGCAGAGGAATAACCCACTTGCTCCCCTCAGAAAACGACAGCACAGGTCCATCTGCAGCGACTGCAGCCCAGCTGGCAGATTCAGTAACAGCACTGCCGACCCGCAAGATCCGTCGGTTCAACCATCAGAGAATCAGTAGCGACTGTTGCATGTCCGCCCTTCCCAGCTCAACTACTCCACACCGCAGCGCTGCTTGTGCAGGGAATCAGGCACAGTTGCAGGAGCCGCTGGGACATCAGCAGCCTTACTACATGCTATGACAACCTCATATGTTAGTTTTGTGGCATGTCTGCATAAAGTGTGCACAAGCATGTGGAGGACCTCTGGAGAAAGGGGACCCACCTCGGGCGTCCCACACCAGGAAGGTGCCGTGCGCGACCGCCACGCCCAGCAGGAAGGGGTCGGCCGTGTCCCAGGCCACTGGGAATATTCCAGATTGAGACACAGACTTTAATCTGCGGATTGTCCACACAAAGGAGACCCACCCCGGGTGTCCCACACCAGGAAGGTGCCGTGCGACACCGCCACGCCCAGCAGGAAGGGGTCGGCCGTGACCCAGGCCACCGCCGCAACGCCTGCGCCGCGGTGGCCCAACGTCACGCCGTCGGGCCGCCGCCCGTGCGCCGCCTGAGAAACAAAGTACACAAGGTAGAGGAAGTTGTGTTTACATGCCTCCAGGTCGCCGCCCGTGCGCCGCCTGAATGAGATGATGCCACATCAACAGTACTGCAAGGCTTCAGCGTAAGTATATGGCGCCTGCGCCGCGGTGGCCCAGCGTCACATCATTGGGCCGCCGCCCACGCGCCGCCTGGGCAATAACATAAGTGTGGCTACGGTACTGCAAGGCTTCACTATAAGTAGATGGCGCTTGTGCCGCGGCGGCCCGGCGCCACGCCTTCGGGCCGCGGCCCGTGCACCGCTTGAGCGACAGAAATAATGACGGTACAGTGGTCTCAATGCCAGTGTATGACGTAGGTGTGTGACTGCACAAGCTTCTATGATGCCAACAGTGATTCATGATGCTGACAATGATGCTGTAGGGCCGCCGCCCAAAAGTGCGGCTTGAGCGACAAATCACAACCTATGACTATGAGGCTCTAGTGTGACTGTATGATGCCCGCGCCATGGCGGCCCAGCATGTCGCCGCCGGGCCGCCGCCCTGTTTAAAGAAAACCTTTTCAAATAATTGTTGTAACATATTTTAAACGAAACCCGTGCGCTGCCGATTGCTCGACATGTCAAACATCAAGAGAGGGTGCTTTCTGCGACACAACTGCTTGCGCAAGTGTTTACTGCCACGTCCGACGGTCTGGTCATTGGCAGCACTGCGGGATTGGAGGTGCGGTGACCGATCTTGCAGGGAGGTGCACAGTGCTGCACATTTTCTGCGGGATGCCTTCCATGCTGGGATGTGTAGCCCACCCAGAAAGCCTCGCCATGAGGCGTCATCCAGCGCGGCCATGGTGGAGCTGATCGGAACAGCTCCCGACCCCAGACAGCTGGGTGCAGCAAAGGCGCATGCAGCGCGGTTCTAGCGGCTTCCTGCCGTCAGCGCATCCGCTGCACACATCTCCTCCAGGGTGCTTGTGATGTTAGCTTTCGATTACAAAGCTTATTGAAATAAGCTTTATCAGTAAATTTCAATGAGCTTTTGAAAAAAAAAAAAAAAAAAACCCTCGCCGTGAGGGCATCGTCCAGCGCGGCCATGACGGAGCCGCTGAACACGTCCCACACGGCCACGCGGCCCTCTGCGTCGCCGGACGCCAGCCTGCGGGGGTTCATGCGGCGATCATGAGCGCCAGCAGTTTGTGGATGAGCTGGCAGATGGGAAACAACAGCTGTCGCAAGTGTCGGGCACGGCTGCTGCAGATTGTCACTGGCTGCGCGCTGCCCACAGGACGCGCCCGGCGGCGCAGAGCCAGCAGAAAGCATTGACATATCTCACATCCTCTGACATGCCAGAGGATGCTCAGCTCACACATGTGTACAGGGGAGCTGCACCTCAGGGTGGACGCGGGACTGCGCAGGTCTCGGGAGTGGTGGTGCGGCGACCTGCAACAGAGTTCGCCACATCATAAAAGCAATGCGCACACATAAAAGCACATGTTTCTTTTGGATTTTGTTGTGGCATTGGCAGGGGCCTCAACAGCAGCCAGGCGGACATGCCGCTGCATGCAGGAAGGGCAACCCCGCCAAAGCCGCATCACCCCTCGACATCAACCCCGGGTTTGCGACACGGCGCACGCGCGATGCTCATCCCCCGCTGATGTTCGTACCTCCTCACCGCGCCACCGCCATGACGGCGGCGCCGCGGTGGCCGCCGGCCGGCAGAGCAATCCCAAGAAAGCCGCGGCCCTTGCCAACCCCTGCATCCTAGGGTTTTGTGGCACATCGCGCAATCGAGTTCGGCATCCTCACCAGGCCACAGCCGTGACGGCGGCGCCGCGGTGGCCGCCGGCGAGCACCGTGGCCAGCTCCATGCTCCGCACGTCCAGCACCGCCACTGACGACGCGACGCCGTATGCGAGCGCCTCGCCCGCGCCCAGCACGTCCGCCGCGTCCGCATTTGCCTGAAAGCATCGTGAGCGCTGGAGATGAGGCACCATTAGAACGATGGGATGGTATCACCACTGAGGATGTGACTCCGTACGCCAGCGCCCGCCGGCGCCCAGCATGTCCGCCGCATCCGCATTGGCCTGCAGCAAGGTTCCGGGAGTGTGAGACCATAAACACGCCGGGAGGGCGCCGCCACTGAGGATGCGACGCCGTACACAAGCGCCTCGCCCGCGCCCAGCACGTCCGCCGCGTCCGCATTGGCCTGCGATACCAATGTCAACAGCATGACATCATCAGATTGACAGGAGGGCACCGCCAACAGCGTCTTGGCCACGCCCGGCACGTCCGCGGCATCCGCATTGGCCTCAAGGATAGCAAGCGCTGGAAACTAGGCGCCATTAGAATAATGGGATGGCACCGCCACCAAGGACGCGACGCCGTATGCCAGCGCCTCGCCCGCGCCCAGCACGTCCGCGGCATCCGCATTGGCCTGCAGAGTCAACGTCAAAAGAATTTGCTAACATCAGGTTGACGGGAGGGCGCCGCAGTGGCAGCCCACCTGCACAGGCAATGCAGCACAACATGATATGATAGCTTTTTGCGCCTTGCATGATTTCATTGCAGCAGCTCTTGACGGTAGCTTGCAAAGCACATTCGTCCACAATTGGAACAATAGTAACACCTTGCTGGCAGGTCCTGGCAGGTAGCCGACGACATCCACCGCCGCCACAGACATGCTCAACGCAGATCCAAGCTTTCAGCTGTCAGCGCTCGGGTGATCGATCCATGCTGCTGTCATGCGCCGAGCTTGGCTTGTCTACCAGGAGTGGCTACTGCTGGGGGTTTGTGGTGCCGCATCGTGCCGCATTGCTCAGCGAGTGAATAACCTATGCGTCCGTGCTGCACGAAGAGCAGTGGATCACTTCATGCTATCACTGTTGCATGCTGAACCAGGAGCAGAGCTGGAAAGCTGCAAATGCAGGTGATCAGAGGTCCCGAAAGGATCCGAGATCTGAAGGCTATTTGCAAGACTAAAATCAGTAGATCACATCCACGACCAGACTTGAATGCTCCACGACACCCTGTCATTTAGTCTTGACGTGCAACCTGCATCTGAGGTAATTCATGCGTTGCGGGCAAATCGAGAGTCAAGCAGGGAGCTGCGAATCGGCATGACGAGGTAGCGTTTCAAGCTGTCCATGTCAATGCCATAAATGATCGACATGGCAGCGTACAAGCGCCCTCAGCACAACTGATACAGCTCACAGTTTCATCTTCACTTGCTAACGTGCTCGCGTATGCTGCTTGACGAACGGACCGGGTCGAGCCGACTTGCATCAAGTGTCGACGTTTCCGAGAAACATCGCGCACCTGTTGCGGGCCCTCCACTCCAGGAGTTTGCGCTTCACACGGTGTCTTACTGGTCTGAACATCCACAAGAGTCCTGTGGTGAGCGCATGGATCGCAGCAAGCTTGCATCTTGCGTGACAGCAATGCATGTTGAGCTTGTTGGTGCAGCGGCACCGAGCTTGTATATTTGAGCTCGGTACATCGGCGAAGACTTAAAGTACAATACGATATCTTGCAGTTGTGTGCAGATGTGTACCACTCAGTCGCTGCCATTGCACGCAGCCAGGCCTGTGCAGCGGCAACTCAGGTCATGCAAGCTGGCATGCGCGCTGGCTGCGGTCGTGCTGCTGGTGACGACCCTGCTGATGCTGAGGGGACCACACCGCTCGCCAGTCGCAGCAGCCTATGCGGTGTCCAGCGCCTCCAAGTCCACCTCTGCCACCGGCGGGGGCGGACAGCAATCAGCACACGCAGATGCTGCTGCGGCGGCCGAGGATGCCAACATTGCGGAGCTGCTGGCTGCGCACGACGCTGCTGCCGCCTATGGGGCGGTGCTGGCTGCGACTCAATTCCGCGGCCGCCGCATGGCTGGCTCCATGACTACAGCAGAAGCGGCGGCGTCGTCACTCAGAGTCAGCCCAGGCGCCGACGCAGCTGATGACTCAGCGTCGCATGCGACGCTGCCTGCAGACTGGCAGGACGACGGCGACGTTGCAGCCGGCACACGGCAGGACAGCGCTCGCCTCACGGCGCCACTCCAGGCAGCAGTCGCAGCGGCGCCGCCACGCCCGGCATCGCCGGCAGAGCAGCAGCACGCCGCGGAAGCGGTCATGCTGAGAGCAGCCACCATGACAATTGCAGCCGTGGCAGCCACTGCAGACGCGGCCGCTGTTTCAGATAGTACCATGCCGGCTGCAGGGGAGTTAGCAGCACTCCCAAACACAGTTGCGGCTTCAGCAGCGGCACTCCCGGCAGTCGGCGCGCCAGCAGCGGCTGCTGGGCAGCTTGCAGGCTGCATGTCACCGGCATCAGATGCCGCCGCCGAGCCCTTCACCGTCCGAGACTTCATGAACGGCAGGCCTGCCAGGTGAGCTCGACACTTGAATCTGCCAAGCAGCTTGCAAGCATCTGCCCCGTGCGTAATAGAGCACACAAATGCAGTCATGAAACAGAAAGGGATTTGATATGCAAGATCATGCATATGCGCAGGCTGACGCCAGTTCTGGAGCTCGCTAGTGCCAAGCCGGCTGGCTTTGACGCCACCGCCATCACGGTGCTCAGCCTGGACCGCCTCCACCGCGTGGACTCCATGTGAGTCGCCCGGCGGCGCCCTCTGGCCCAATGTTTGACACCGATCATGTGTCAAGGCAGAGCTGCCCAGTTGCAATGTCTCAGCAGGGATGAAGACAGGTGACACGAGTCGAGTCGTCTGAACTCCAGATCAGGTAAAATCGCCAATGTGTGTGGCGTCCCATGCCCCTGCAGGTGCGCGTTGTGGGGCGCTGGTGGCTGCGGTGAACCTTCTGCGCATCTCGGATTCGCCCGTGATGCGCCTTTCTTGTCGAACCTTTTAGACAACCCTTTTGATCGCCCCCGCAGGTGCGCGTCGTGGGGCGGGCCGCTGGTGGCGGCGGTGTACCTCCCGCGCATCTCGGACGTGCCGGCGCTGCCGCCGCTGGCCGCCGAGGACGCCTGGATGGACGCGCTGCAGGCGCAGTGGGGTGCGGCGGAAGCGGCGGAAGCAGCGGAAGCTCCAGATGATGGGGCCGCCGATGCGGCGGCGGCGGCGGCGGCAGCCGCTGCAGCCCTGACGGCAGCGCAACAGGCAGTCCGGGAGGCATTCAACAGGTCAGCGAAGTCAGTGTGTTCGGACGCTGCAGTTGCCCTGCACATGCAAGTTCAAGGCACAAACGACATCACCAAGTAAGCAGAAACAATTACTACAAGATGCCTCACTCAGCAAATCTGTTGTCATTATCATGACATCTTCGTGTGACCCCTGTCTGGCTTCCCGCAGGGCTGAGGCGTCGGCGGGCGGCTGCCAGCTGACGCTGACGCTGCACAGCGAGCTGGTGGCGGACGCGGATGCGGCGGCCCTGTTCCCCTTCAACGCGCTGCGCAACGCCGCCATGCTGCTGGCCCGCACCTCCCTGGTCGCGGTCGTCGACGGCGACATGCTCATCTCGCACGCGCTGTCAGCGCAGCTCTCCACGCCAGCTGGGTGTGGTACCGAAAACTCAATCTGTTTAGTGTTTGTAGTCTCAGATGCACTCCACTCGCCAGGTATGTCGTCATGTGCAGGTGACAGCGCAACAGCGAGTGATGGATGCTGCCCTCTTCGTGCAGGTTTGCAGCCATGCAAGCCCTGGCGCGTGCCCGTTTCGCGATCGTGATGCCCGCATTCCGGGTCGTCGGCGCCGGCAGCGACGCGCCCAGCATCGCGCGGGGCGGCAAGTCGGTGCTGCGGACCGCGATTGCGGAAAAGGCGGCCACGCAGTTCGCGACGACCTGCAAGCCCTGCCACAGCGCGACGGACTTCGGCCGTTGGCTGGCCCTGCCGCCAAACGCATTGCCTTATGCCATCAACACCACTGACGGGTACATTTTTTTTGCCGTCTTTTTACCGTTCTCTGTGAGATGGGTGCTGGTTCATGACCTGTCTCTCTGACAGCACAACGTTGGAACAGCTGTGTGCATGCCATGTGCCATGCTGCGGCCTTGACGCACAGCTAACAGCACGTGCACATGCTTGAGCTGCTGGAGCTGCTCAAAGTGCAGTCACGGTCTGCCGCAGGTTCGAACCGTATGTGCTGGGCAGCCGCGCATTGCTGCCGCCATTCGACGCCCGCTACAGGGGCTATGGCCGCGACAAGGTGTCGTTCACCAGGCTGCTGGACCACAGCGGCTTCAGGTACTGGAAACATAGCTCGCTTCGGGTGCAGTGTCCGTTTTGTTTGAGATACATCCCATTTGGCTCATGTACTTGCAACTGGGTGGTTGCTCAGGTCTGCATGCAGAAGATGCGAGATTCCATATAGTCTTGGCATCATTTGCAAAGCTACAGAAGTTTCAATGGGTTGCTGCAGATTTGCGGTGCACCCCGCGGCCTTCGTGCTGCACCAGCCGCACGCGCCCTCCGCCGCGCGACAGGCCTGGGTGGACAGCCACAAGCGTGTCCGTGCGCTGACTGAAGACGACGCAAACGACGCAGCGGCACCGCTGCAGGTGTCTCATGCGCTGCTCAGCGTGGCAGCATGAAAGCAAGGTTTGACAACCCCAGTCGACGCTATAATTATTGCAGCACGTAGGCAGGCCAGCTGTGTCGATGCCGTGCTTGCTGTGGTGCAGGTCATCTGGAAGACGGCGTACGCGCTGTACGGATCAATGGAGTGGCACCTGGAGCGCGGCAGCTACCAGCCAGTTACCGGCCCGGGGTTCATCGCATGTCGCGGTGCCCTGCCCTGGTGGCGGGTGTTCACAGCCGCCGGCGCACAGAAAGCTGTCGCCGAATTCGCACACTTCACGACCACATGAGAAGGCCACCGTGACTTGACGTGTTCAACTGGTCAGTCGTGGTGCTTGTTTCTGGATGTGACCGGCGCACTTCGTGGTTTTGTTCAAACCTTTTAAAGATTGTTAGAGCTATACACAAACCTCTCTCCCTCCTACACTCATCCGACTCTGCTGTGCTCAACCTAGTGACTCCTGAGGCCACATGCCCTCGTGTTTCGCTGTAAATCTGGTACAGTTGTTGCACAGTCCTCATGTATCGCTGCACCTTCGGTACAAAACATTGCAGCATGCACGATGCCGCCCTCATTGAGCGCCGCTGCACGCTCAGCAACATTTGCCGCCTCACATCTTGCCCTGCATCTATGCTTCGATGCCGCCCACTTCTATGCCGTCATTGCGCCGCTGCTGCACAGTCAATCCGGTTTGCAACCTCACATCTTGCCCTCCATCTGCTTCATCATCTGCTGGAGGGCGCCCACACCGCCCATCTGCATGTGCAAGTGACTAATCATGATGCGATCGGGATGCGTCAGGGCTGTCTGCGGTTGGGGCAGTTCCGCATCAACGTGCAGGGCGCACGAACTCAGGCAGCGGGTCTGGTGACCGGTGCACTTCAGGGGATGCGGTGCAGATATACAGGATGTTCTGCTACCTAGTGAATGTTTATTCTAAAGTACCTGCTGCAGCATGTGGGGCGGCAGCATCCGCGCCTGCAAGCCAGTCAGCAGAAACCCGTCAGTACACTTGACTGTTCGTCCCCGAAAGGCAACACCGACCGCTGAAACCCCACTGAACCTCAACACATTGCATCGATACGTTACTAATCAGGGGCGCCTCATCATGGCGGCATCTGGCGGGGACCCAGTGTGTAGCATCGAGCCACACCAGAGTGGCGGCCCAAAGACGCTCACCATCTGTGCCGGGTCCATGTTCACCTGCGGCATGCGGCCGCCCTTGCCGCCGCCCTTGGGCATGCCCTTCATGCCCTTCATCGCGCCTGCACCTTTTATGTAGGACGATCAGCAAACAGTTCTACGCTTTCAGGCATGTCAGCCAAGGCGAATGACATGCCGCTGCCCCCCTTTCGTATGCTGTTCAGGCCCTCCATCGCGCCTGTGGTAGCAACCAGCAGCAAGTTGACAAATGCTTTCCGGGTTCAAAGTATTGTAGCAGATGCGGCCGCCCTTGCCGCCGCCTCTCGGCACGCCCTTGATTGCACCTGCACGATCGTCACAGGACGACCAGCAGACTGTTGCACGTTTATGGGGGCAGTTCAGCCAAAATGGTTGGATTACATGTTGCTGCCGCCCTTTGGCAAGCCCTTCACGCCCTTCATCGCGCCTGCACACATGACAGCACGACATCTGGCAAATGGCGTAGAAGTTTGGGACATGTCAACGGGGGCGCATGCTTGCTCGCAGCCCTTCGGCATGATCTGCATGCCCGTGCCCTTGTCTGCACCTGCAACTGCCAACACCAGCCATGTTGTCACCACAATGCAGCGCAGGCGATGGTCATTCACCTGGAACCTGCAAATTTGTGTGGCACAAATGCCATGACCCCCAAGAAACTCAAGAGCGAAGGCGGCCAATTCTTTTCCGCAGCGCCAGCACCAAAACCTTGCTCGCCTCACCCAAGATATTACACGAAGGTATCGGAATGGTATTGGAAACATGCGGCACGGTCTGCAAACCCACCCTGGAGCATGTTGGCCAGGCAGCGGTGCTCCTCCAGCAGCGCCGGCATCACATTGGGTTCCAACACTTATTAGAGAATTCGACAGTCTCCTATGAGTTGCTGTGAATCAAAACCACCCTAAAACATCTTGGCCAGGCAGCGGTGCGCCTCCAGCAGCGCCAAAACCACATCCGGTGTCAACATCCCAATGAACCGTGAACAGTTTCCCACGGATTGATCAACCCACCCTGGAACATCTTAGCCAGATGGCGGTGCTCCTCCAGCAGCGCAAGCACTACTCTGCACTTTTAGGACCCCGTGCCCACTGGAACTCTCTCGACACTATTGTTCACAGCCGGCAGATACACAACACGGGACATCTTGGCCAGGCGGCGGCGCTCCTCCAGCAGCGCCAGCATCGTTTCTGCGCTACTGACGCCCACATCTGGCAGAGTGCGTGTCAGCATGACGTCAAAAACCCACCCTGGAACATCTTGGCCAGGCGGCGGTGCTCCTCCAGCAGCGCCAGCACCGCGTGCTCCGAGTGGCCGCTGCCCCGCGCGATGCGCGTCACCCGCGACGCCTGGACAGCAACAGTCAGCCGGCCGCTTTGAGCTGCATGTGCACATGCTGAGTGCGCCCGGCTTCCCGCTCGGCGAACGGGCGGCGCCGCCTGCGCCGGGTGGCCGCTGTCGCGCGCGGTGCGCGTCGCCCGCGACGCCTGACGACAAAGAGGTTCAAGTATGAACACTGCTGTAACACGTGCGCTGTATGCGCTTGGCGTGCAGCTGATTCTGCTTCGGGTGGCCGCTGCAGCGCGCAATGCGCGTCACCCGCGACGCCTGCAAATTCGCAGCTCCACACATCATCATGCATGTGGCGCGCTACCACTCTGGGACTCGAGGCAGGGGATGACAAGGTCAACCTGACTATTCCCTGCTCAAGGTGGACTGCCAGGACCAAGGTGAATGATGTGCAGCCTGGGTTGCCGCCATCATTCCACCTGGCCTGAGAACTGTTGACGCCGAATGCAGACAGGGAACAACAGAAGCCGCAAATGCTGGGCATGGTCGCCGCTGGCCGACTTCTACACTCATGCTGATGGCGGACCCGTCATCCAAGAGGGTGCAACATGTATCCTGCGGATTGTGCTTCGGCTTGTCAACTTCATAGCTGACCCTCAAGGCAAAAAGATGACACTTTCAGGCATCTCCAGTTGACCAAGGATGCCTACCGTGAACAGCTTGGGGTCGGAGGAGTCCAGCTCCTTGACGGTCATGAAGGTCCATCACGTGCTTTTCAACTGTGAAACTGATGTGATGCAGCTCTGAAAAGGAAATTTCACCGTGAACAGCTTGGAGTCGGAGGAGTCCAGCTCCTTGTCGGTCATGAAGGTCCATCACGTGCTTTTCAACTGTGAAAATGATGTGATGCAGCTCTGAAAAGGAAATTTCACCGTGAACAGCTTGGGGTCGGAGGAGTCCAGCTCCTTGTCGGTCATGGAGTCCATCATGCACATGTAGTGCTTAATCTTGGCGCCCGACTCCTTCTCGTGCCCTGGCGGCATCAGCGCATTGCTGAAGCCCGGGATCATGGACATGACCTGTACAGAACATCAGAGTAAAGGTTAGGAACTTGTGCTAGAAGGTGTTCCTCGTGCCCCGGCGGCATCAGCGCATTGCTGAAGCCCGGGTTCACGGATATCACCTGCGCAGAGGGGAAGCATATAGTGCAACTCAGACAAATGGGCCGGGAGCGCTTCACATGACCTGGCGGCATCATCGTGACGCTGAAGCCCGGGAGCATGGACAGGACCTGCACAGCGGGGTGGTTGAGCCTATTGCGTCACGCATCTCAATTCATGATCCAACCAACAGTTGTGCACTTGGGTTTACCAAGCCATCATCAGCACTTCAACACCCACAAGGGGTGAAAATGTCACGTTTGAGAGAATCGCGTGCGGGCGCACCTGGCTCATGGGCCCCATCTTGGTGATGTTGGCGAACTGATCGTACATGATGCGCATCGTGAAGTGGCCGCGGCTGATCTTGTCCATCAGCTCCGGCTGGTCCTCCTCCGGCACCGCATCCTGTCACAGCAACGGGCACAGACACATACATCTCACGTTGCAGGACCTCCGATGTGAACTGGCTGTGGCTGATCTTGACCATGAGCTCCAGCTGGTCCACCTCACCATTTCGTCACAGCAAGGTGAGCTGTATCGACAGTTCCGGCCCGTCTTCTGCAGTACAGCATATCAAGTGCATCGCAGCTAGTCTTCACTCTACTCTACCTTGGTCCTGCTGCACCTGCTAGGGTCATGCAGAGACAGTGAGATGCTGATATGCATGCTGTCCGCCGTGGAACAACGTGTGCAGCGTCAGCAAGATGGGATGCTTCTGCAACACAGACCCAGAAACTGGCTCTGCCGCAGTGCGCTCGTTGTCAGCGCTGACCCTCTATGACATGACAGTGAGGCAGCCACACGTCCCACCGATGACCATTGTGACATGCCTGCACGCGCTCAATGAAGCTGTTCCAGTCGCCCTTGCCCAGCAGCCGGCTGACGAACTTGCCCGTCTCGAAGGTCTCGAACTCGTGCATGTGCTCGCCTGCACAGGCCGCCAGCAGCTGATGAGGAAATTGATGTGAAGCGGAGAGCAGAGCACCCGCCAAAGCACACAGTGTCGCACAGCATGGCTGTGACATCCTGGAGACGGTGCTGAAGCCATGTATGTGGCAGTGGGTTGAAAACGAAGTGCTTGACAGCAGATGTGGCTGATTGTGATGGCCATAGTGGCAGCAGAGGCACTGTCAGTGCTGCAAGCCCTCAGAGCACAGCCGCACCTGTGCCGATGAAGCTGATGGGCGACTTGGTGGCGGCGACAGCAGACAGCGCTCCGCCTCCCTTGGCGTGGCCGTCCATCTTGGTCACAATGACCTGCCCCACCTGCGGAAGCAGAGCGCCGAGCGCCTTCAAATCTGCAAGTTTGCACCCTGCGGTCAACAGTCCACGTGGACACACATCCCAGAAGCATGACATGCGGCACGAGTGCAGACCCGCAATGCCGTCCAGGTGTACAGGCGCGCGTGACGCAGTGGAGCTGCCTTCTCAGATGAACAAGTCGAAACGTCCGCATTTGGTGACTCACGTCCACGCTTTCACGGAAGGCGGCCGCCTGGTCGTGCGCGGCCTGCCCTATGCTGGAGTCCATCACGAAGATGACCAGGTCCTGGCATGCGCAAACAGGCCTGGCGCTCAGCGACGACTGGTCTGAATAAACATCTAGCTGCAGGCACTGCAGTATCTGTTGCCAGCAGCAGCAAGACAAGCAAATGTGCAAGCAACAGCGTCGAGCACACATTGCCTCTGCAACAAATTGCACGAGCAGTGAGTCCTAATCAGTGAGCGGACGCATAAAGATCCAATTTGCAATGGGGAGACGCCGGCGATGACGGCGCGCATCTCCTCAGTTTCCAAAAGTTCGTACAGACACTGAATCTTAGAGTTGATAGTGATCAGATACTCGAAGATGCAATTCGCACTGGTGAGACGCCGGCGGCGACGGCGCGCATCTCCTCAAACAGCGCCTCGCTCTGCTTGTGGCGCCCCGAGGTGTCCACGATGATCAGGTCCCGCGCCTCCGCCTTGAACCTGTGCGGTGGAATGATGTGGTTTGAGGGATGGATCGCTGACATACGGACATGGACATGCACTGCTTGTGGCGCCCCGAGGTGACCACAATGATCAGGTCCCGCGTCTCCGCCTCAAGCCGTCTCAAAGAGGTTCAAGGCATCTCCGCCTTGAACCTGTGCGGTAACTCTCTTCTGTCAAAAAGACTTGAATGTCCTCGCACAGCGCCTTTCTTTGCATGCGAGGCCCTGAGGTGTTCACGATGGTGAGGTCCAGAGTTCACGCCTTCGTGTTGGATGCGTCAAGGCATGCAGCCATCCACGCGGGACAGTACAGGTCAGCATGGGGTGCCAAGCGGTCCCATTCTGCTTGTGGCGCCAGTCAAATTCTGGCATATCAAGCGCCCACCGCTTGACACCCTGCTCCGCGATGACGTCGGTGTCCGTCTCCTGGTAGCTGCCGTAGAAGGGGATGGCTGCTGTCGCTGCAATCCATCTACCCCCCTGATATCAGCACCACAGGATGCGAGTTGCTGTTGACGGCACCCACCGCTCGACGCCCTGCTCCGCGATGATGGCAGGGTCCGTCTCCTGGTAGCTGCCGTAGAAGGGGATAGCCGCCTTCGTCGCGTTCTGCTTCAGCTGGTCGAAGGCGCCCGCCCGGAAGGTGTCTGCGCACACCAGCGCCGGCTTGAAGCCCTTGCGCTTAAAGTGGTACGCGTACTTGGTGCAGGTGGTGGTCTTGCCACTGCCCTGTGGTGTGGGGAGCAGCAGCATATTGGCATGGTGTGTAGCCGCTATAAAACGCTCTTGTGCTCGTCGTCAGCAGGAGCACATTGCGATAATGCTTTTGTATGTAACAATGAGCGAGGTTGGCCATGCAAAGCTTCCCGTGCACCTGCAGGCCGACGAACATGACGACGTTGGGCTTGCCCTTCTTCAGCTCCTGCGTCTTTGGGTCCACGCCGCTGCACACGGATGGCACATACAAAGTCAGCAGCGGCACGATACCCGGCCGGCAGTTGTGAACAGGTATCCTGGATAGATGTGCCAGAAGGTGTGCAACACCCGTGCATCGAGGGGCGTGCTCACTGACGGGCATGGATAAGCGCTCGTGTGACGCAGTAAAAGCACCTGTCCAGCATGCTGACCATCTCGTCGTACACGGCCTTCTCGATGAGGCGCCGCACGTTGAGGCCCGCCGGCACGTCCGCAATGTTGACGCGCTTCTTGACGTTAGTGCGCAGCCCCATGACCATCTTCACATTCACATCCGCCTGCGGGACGGCAAATCAAGAGAGGCGGGATCAGAGCAGTCACGGCGGCCGCTGCGCAGTGGGGATATTGCATCGCTGCTTCAGCATCATGCTGCACGAGCTCCTGCACAGCACGCATGGCTCTTGGCCCGAAGTCGACAGTCACGCGGGTGTCCATCTGATACGTACCTGCAGCAGTGCGGTGCAGATCTCCTTGAGGCATGCGTCCAGCACCGCCTCGTCGATGATGGTGGCGTTGGACATTGCCGCCAGCGCGGCGCCGATGCGGTTGCCCAGCTCGTTGAGCACCATGGTGGCGGCTGCTTGTCAGCTGTCTCCGGGTGTTGATGCGAACGCGGTTCTGCGCGCTGATCTGTGGCCGTCCGTCGCAGACGCTGCGGGGTTTGCGGCTCTGCCGACAGCTGGCGGGTCCGAGCAGCTACAGCTGTTGCCCTTTGCAGTCTGGCACTTGTTCTGCCGAGTCTGCCGCTGTCCAACTGCTGCACAGCGGGGGCGGGTTCCGGCCTGACGGGGTGTCGCGCGGCGCTTTCAGCGCCACACAGCTCCGCTGCTCCGGCGCCCGCTCGGCGCTACGTGCGGCTCAGCCCTGCAGCTGGGCTGTGACGCCCTGCTGCTGACGAGTGCGGTGTCAGCAGCTGCGTTCACAGGGCTGCTGGATGCGGCACTAGCGGCGCAGGTGTTGCTGCAATGTAGTGAGAGGGTCCGGGAGTCGAGGCTGGCCTAATTGTGAAGATCAAGCTGCTGAGTTCACTGCGACGTCGCACAGGCGTATAAAGTGGTAGACGCACTACGATGTCCCTCTGCAAACCGCGCTGCGATGCCTGTGCAGTCCCTTCACAAAGCGGTGCGACACCCGCCCTGCCGCGCTGTCAGGGCCTGCGCACTGCTCAGGGGAAGATGTGAATGTTACTGCAAATGTGCTGCACTGCATCGCCCAGTTGCAGTGCAGGTTTTGCAGCCAATGAGCTGGTACCACGTCAGCTTTTCTCGAGATCCAACAGCGCAGCTCAGTTTGGGCGTCACTTTCCACTTCGCACCTTGATACGAAGCACGTTGAACCTTCATCAAAGCATCTTGCAATTGCATCCGCTGTGCATCGCGAGCTCTGCAACTGACGCCTCTTGTTTCCCTTGATCAACTGGCATCCCACAAGCTTGCCCGCAGCTGTCAGGCATGGTGCGTGCGGCGTCGGGCAGTCAGTCCAGCACGCTTGTAAACCGCAGCTCGGGCACAACCACAGTGGGCAAGCCGACAGGGCCAACAGGAACGCTTGGCAGGAGAAAAGCAGGTAATCAGGCGTCACACAGCAGCTATGCAGTCCGACGCCTTGTGCTGATTGCCATTGTGACAACAGGATGTCGAGCTACACGCGTGGTGTGCGTGGGCTGGTCAGCAAGCACGTTTTATCAAGTTGCAGACAGCCTCCTGATCCTGCAAACAGTGCCCGTTTTGAGCAGCTGCAGGGCTCATGCTGCAGCTTGTCGTCATGTGCATTGTGTGATGCTTGTCATGTAATCGACTTCGACTTGCTGGCCTGTCACGCCCCTGCCAGACGTTTCAGTGTGGTGGCGCAAGCCGGCAGGGGCTGCACATGCGCCGCTGCCACCAGCTATAGGTGCCTGTAGGTGCATGGTAATTTTCGTCTCCGAACACTCAGATAGGGATGCTAGTCTCACCGCACTGCTGCCTGTCGACAGGCACAGGACGATCCACTGCCGGTCGTGGTGGCGGCGGCGGCGGCATCAACTTTTACACGGATGACTCGCCAGGGCTCAAGATCTCGCCGGTGAGCTGCCTGGATCAGTCGGTGCCTGAGCGTGTCGCTCTCAAACTCTACGCCTCGCACCCGTTCAGGCATCTGCTGTATCATAGCGCATGGCAGGGTCATATTAGTGTTGTGGATCTTCTGCCGCACTCACCATGTCTCAAGCTCCAGCGACGTGCCACTCTGCCTCGCAGACGATTGTCATCATCATGAGCCTCAGCTTCGTGGGCTTTGTCACCATCCTGCACATCATCGGCAAGGTGGGCATCTGCGGCGGCGCCGCAGTGCCGCAGCGTGCTGTGTGATGTGGCTCAGAAGTGGTGCTGTGCTTGGTGCTGTGCTTGTCCATCCCCCACAGCCTGTGTTCTAGTCGTACTGAAGCGCTTCGTCTGCTCGCTGCAGATTCGCGGCAACTGAGCAGGAGGCTGCGCCGAGCTGATGCGTGCAACTGCTTGGCGAGCCGGTTACGTGTTGCAAAGGGCAGCGCGAAGTTGTTGCTGGCGTGGGCGCCAGATGCTCATTGTGCAGCTGGCACAGCAGCGTCATCGAACCTCACTGAGGGTCTGGAAGGCCGTTGTCACTGGACTTATGAACAATGGTAGGATAGACCGCCTCTGGCGCTGGTGTGCGGTGTTGACATGGAGGTCTCAAATTGCTTCTGAGCAGCTGCCATCTTGAGCAATGTAAGCTGAGACGGAGCAAGTGCAAGTCAGGCTTGCACAGCGGCTGCCATGCAGCATTTTGCAGAGCTGGTGTCAAGATTAGCATGCTGTCAAGATTAGCATGCACCGCTGCAGTACACAGAGATCTCACATGAAGAGCCTGAACCAACTCGCGCTGGGGCCCAAGTGTGCATTGCGCTCACAGGGGTGTTCCACTAGTAGTGGAGCGTCGTGTATCGATTGCGGCACGGCCTTGCTTGTGCCAGCACAGAGCAACCAGCGCACCTTGACCTGGTGCAGTGATCAAAACATGCGCCATCAACCCCCCACTGTGGGCCCCATCAGCTATTGCAGCATCACGTTCATTGCTTCCGAGGGCTGCCTGACAGCACTGACAGTTGGACGAGAAGATCTGAGGTAGTGATGGCCTTGCGGTGATGCCGCACCATCCATGCGGCGCGATGGTCTTCCCTGGGCAGCGTCCCTGTGGCTCCTGCTCACAGGCGCAATCGCCTGGCGGTTCCACGTACAAGCTCCAGAGCCGTACATGGTGCGTGTCTGCGGCATGATCGTTCGCACATACAATATTGGACCATGCGTGCGCATTGCAGGGTGCGGCGCATTGGCAGCACGTGCTCAACCACAGCGGAGTTGTCAGCACCGGCGCTTGCAGTACTTATCACCGACTCCACAGCTGTCTTCCATCATCGCACCGTCGCTGGTGCAGCTGCCTTCTGTCACCGCATCCATGTTGCATGCGGGGCTAGCCGTCCTACAGGTTGCAGATGCAGCGCCAACACGGTGGCAACTTGGCACCCTTCTGGGGCGCCGCAAACCCTACAGCGCATCGGAGTGACCAACCCTGCGTTCTGCGCCGCAGGACGAGCCATTCCACGTGCCGCAGACGCAGCGCTACTGCCGCGGCGACTTCGCGGCGTGGGACCCCAAGATCACCACGTTCCCGGGGCTGTACCTCGCCGGCGCGGCCTGGGCGCACGGCCTGCGTGCCAGCAGCGAGCTGCTGGCGGCCCTCCTCGGCACCCCGCCGCTGCCGCTGGTGCGGCAGCCGGATGCAGCAGCGCCCTGTGGCAGCACCGCATGGTGGCACATGGTGCCCGGTCTTCACAGAAACCTGCCCGGCTTGTGACACGACTGGATGTTGGGGGACTCCCGGGAACGTGTCAAGCCGTATCTGTCAGCGGTGCGTCCACGCATGGGGTCTGCTGCATCCGCCAATCGATGGCGAGAGCATGGGGCACTCAAGCGGGGTTTGCTCAGCAGACTGTGTCGTCGTTGCAGGAGGCAGCATGTGGCACAGATCGGGCGGCATTTGGTGGAACATTCGGCGACAGCAGATTGAGCGGCCATGCGCGCTCCTTTGTCCAGCACACTGTGTCGCCGCTGCAGGATGCGGCCCGTGGAACGACGGCGCTGCGGTAAGCAGACCAAGTGGCGGCAAAAGAAAAGGCGGCATTTGCACAGCTCTGTTCACGCTGCAGGCAGCGTCGCTACTGCGAGAGGCGACCTGCGGCACAGCCGCGCTGCGGCCGGTGGACCTGTTGGCGGCAGCAGAATGGGCGGCAGTTGAGCAGAGTGAGCTCAGCACGCTGTTTGATCGCTGCAGGAGGCAGCCTGCGGCACGACGGCGCTGCGGTCGGTGAACCTGGCCTTTGGCGCCGCCTGTCTGGCGCTGCTGTACGCACTCCACAGGCGGCTGCACCCAGATTGCTCAGCAGGCAGGAGCCTGGGCATGGTGAGCATGTGGCATCCATCCCAAACCTTGTAGCAACAGGCCAATGTTCCTGCTGCAGTATCGATCATCCCCAGCCATTTTCTCAGGGCTGCATCTCGCATCACCTGTTGTTTCTCCTGATGCCACGTCCGAGCTTGGCTCTCTCGCGATCGCAGGCCATTGTGCTGTCGCTGTTCCCGCTGCACTTGTTCTTCCAGTTTCTGTACTACACGGATGTGGCATCCGTCACGGCTGTCATCGCTGCCCACCTGGTGCGCCACTGGTGCTGTGCTTTTCTATGGTGCAGTTTTGCTGCTCTTTGGCTGCTTCCATGCTGCAAGACTTGTGCCGGTGTGCCATCTTGCAATTGCTGCCCTGCAGTGAGGGTTTCGATCGGTTTGCTTGACCCTCTGAGCTGTGCTGCTGGGCAGGCATGCCTGGAAAGGCGCTACCTGCTTGCGGCAGTCGCCGCAGCTGCGGCCACCGGCGTCCGGCAGACAAACGCCGTCTGGGCGGCGTTCACTCTAGGAGTGCGCCATTGACACAAATGCACTTGACTAAAGTAGCACTTGCCATAGTGGAGTCACTTAGGATCTTCAGCTGCTCACTGGTGTCGATGCCTCCTGAGAGGCCGTCCATGTGTCGATGCTTTTCCTCATGTTTCCCCTCAAACTGTGCACCGCAGGTGGCGGTCATGCAGGAGTGCGGCATGGACGGCCCGCAGCCTGGGCGGCATGTTCTGCAGCATACCGCTGCTGTCCTGCGTCGCACGATGCTGGTGCTGGTCGACAGCACTCCTCTCCACTTGCTGCGCACTGGCCTGCACATGGAACACACCTGCGACACTGCTGACTAGCGGCTTGCAATTCCTCAAAGATGGCTGTTCTCAACCGCCGTGTTTGATGTACGGTGCAGCTGCGGTGGCAGCTGCTGCGGCGCCTGTGGGCACTGGCCGCTGTGCCGGCGGCGTTTGCGGCCTTCGCTGTCATCAACGGCGGCATTGTGATAGGCGACAAAGCAGCACACGCGCCTGTCAGGTGGGCACCAACTTTGCACTGTGTCTTTTGGTGCGCGAGACAGCCGCCTGCGAATTGATTCACAGTCGAACTCAAGGGTTTTCCAACTGATGTCACATTCTGAGTCCGGCAATTCCCAACTGATTCCTTACCTAAGTCACCCGCGCCACGGCAGCATGCGCACATGCAGCGTGAGACCCCACATGTCGTGTCGCCACCAGTGGATGGCCTGGCCAAGGCTGTTGCTGGTTTCCTGCTGCCTGGCCGCCAGACGGCGACCGCAGCCGCTGCTCGTCGCACTTCCACCGGCAGCGCTGGGCGCGGACAGTCGTCGTCCTCCTGGTGAACTTTGCCACCTTCCTTTTGCCCCCTGTTCACCAGGCACCTGGCGCAGCCGCTGTACTTCCTCGCCTTTGCGGCCGCGGCGCTGGGCCCCGCCGCCTTTTCCCCCTCGGCGCTGCGTGGCATGACGCGGCAGCTGCGGCGCTCGCCCGTCTCGGCGGCGGCGGCGGTGCCGCTCGCGACGGCGGCGGCTGCGGCGGTGATAGACCGCGGCAGTGTGGCGCACCGGTACCTGCTGGCGGACAACAGGTGAATGCGTAACCAAAAAGCCTTTTCTGATTGAATTTCATTTTCGCCAATCTGAATCCGATAATGTCCACACTGTTCGCACCTTGACTCCTGCACTATGCATTGTTGGTGTCTGTCTCTTCTCTTCAGCAGCACGGTGGCCGAGAGTCGCCACCCAAGACCAATGGCAATTGAGCCGTTGATCCAGCTCACTCTCTCTCTCTCTACCTATCTATGCTCATCTCTCTAGACATGGTTCTGCATCCGCCCGAGGGCGCAGTGATTGCCAGAGGCCACGTGTTATAACCCCGTTGCCTCCTGCTTCCCGGCAGGCACTACACGTTCTACCTGTGGAAGGACCTGCTGGGGCGCTCTGCCGCGCTGCGCCGCTGCCTGGCCCCCCTGTACCTGGTCGCGGCGGCGGCGCTGTGGCTGCGGCTGCGGGCGACGCAGTCGGCGCTGTGGTGCGCCGCCTTTGCGGCCTGCACAGCTGCCGTGCTGGTGCCCGCGGCGCTGCTCGAGTTCAGGTGCGGCGGCAGCGCAAGGCTTTGCCCGAGGCTGGCTGAGATCAGGGAATGACCTGGAAAGTCTGCGGATGCCGCACCCAATGGTGCAGTGCGCAGTGGTACAGGCGCCTGCGGCGCTGATCAAGTCCAGGCGAGACACCTGAGCACAAGAATGTTCACAGCTTGCTGCCAATAAAAAAGGTTGCGGCGGCAGCTGCGCACAGCACAGTCGGCGCTGTGGTGCGTGGCGGTTGCGGCCTGCACGACTGTCGTGCTGGTGCCCGCGGCGCTGCTCGAGTTCAGGTGCGGCAGCAATGCAAAGCTTTGCCCAAGGCTGGCTGAGATCAGGAAATGACCTGCAAAATTTGCGGACGCCGCAGTCGGTGGTGCAGTGCGCAGTGGTACTGGTGCCTGCGGCGCTGATCAAGTCCAGGCGAGACGCCTGAGCACAAGAATAAACCCTAATTTACAGCTTGCTGCCGATCAAAAAGGTTACGGCGGCAGCCGCGCACAGCACAGTCGGCGCTGTGGTGCGTGGCGTTTGCGGCCTGCACGACTGTCGTGCTGGTGCCTGCTGCGCTGATCGGGTTCAGGTGAGGCAGCAGAGCCGATCACCTCAGAGCCTGCGCAAGTCAGGAAAGCCACCGAAACTTCGTGGAAACTTGCAACTATCTGTGCAGCGCATGGCGCTCGCAGCCTGCGCGACGGCGGGGCTGGTGCCTGCGGCTCTGACCAAACTCCCGCCAGACCGTCCTGCTGATCGCTCTTATGGTGCAAATCATTGAGGTGCCACCTGCGGTAAGGAGAAGTGCCACTCCGGTGTTCAGCACTTGCAGCCTGCGACGCCCGGATACCGGTGCCCGGAAGCTCATTGAAGTTGGGTAAGCCAGCTAATCCAGCCCACTGACTGCCGGGGACATCAGCTCACAGCTGTGCAGGCAGCGGCTGGCATCGCCGTCGCTAGGGTTAACCCTAAACCCTAAATAGCTGTCACTGCTGGCTTGTGCTGTCGGCACTGCGCCAAGTGTCGCTCCTGCAGCAACTTCCTGCAGCGACTTCAGAGGCACAGCAGTCGCTGGCCGACACTTCCTGTCTCCATCCACATTACCTGGGTATGAAGGGACGCTCATGATAGCAACATGATTCGTCAGGAGTCGACGTCCTTTTCGCCGACCCGCAGGTACTTCACGGTGCCGTTCATGCTGCTGGCACTGCACATGGGGCCGCCGACACCGCGGCAGCTGGCAGTGATGGGAGTGGCCTATGCAGCGGTCAACGCCGCCACCATCTACGTGTTCCTGCACCGGCCATATAGATGGCCAGATGGCAGCACCGCGCGCTTCATGTGGTGACTGCCGGCGGGGAGCACAGATTGGCGCGGAGATGATTGATCCTCATAGTTGGCAGGCAAGCAAGGGCGTGACAGTGGGAGATGCATTGGGCGCGAGAACCCATGCGAGTCTGAGAGCTGTGTAAACCTCAGCTGCATTGACATTGACTCTTCACAACCCGCTGTTTTGGTCTTCAGCAATGCTAAGGAACATGTCAGCACAGCTGCTAGCGATTACCGCCGTGAAATCAAAACGAAACTGGCAATGGTGCCGCATGTGCATTGCGACGCCGAGTATGCAAGCTGCTGCAAGCAGCTGAAAACACATTTGTTGCTGAAATACGAGCCTGTTGCAAGTTGCTAGACGCTGTCGACCACCCTGTGCAAAGAGACTGTGCCGCACCCAGCATTTCAGGCAATTTGATGCGCTCAATGCACTGCTGAACATGCCCCCTCCTCGGTCCAATCGAATGTCATATGGCAATTCACACTGCTTTAGCGCTCCAACTGCCCTCCCAAAACCTGGCAATACAATTGGACGGTGGCCACCGCAAAACAGCTGGCGCGGCGCCAACGACCTGTCTGCAAAACCACTCTGGCGTCTGCCACATATAGTGCGGGTGTTCCTACAACCGTTCGCCACATCTGCCGCCTCTCCATTCTTGAAATTAGGTTCTAAGTCCCCAATTGTGGCAACGGCGTTCTATGAAGCCCTCACAGCCAAGCGGTTTCAGGAGTGTGTTTCTGCCCATGCTGCCCCTTATCATCCTCAGTCCCACAACTTGTGGATGTGCACGCGCGGGTGCTGCAGAGCGCTCGCGGCACTCCGCAGCTGCCGCCGGAACGCCTTGGCTGTCGTCTTCTTCGGCAGATCCGCCTCCGGCTCAGGCCCTGCGCACCAAAAACACTGAGACTCAGCATCAGCCTGCAACTCCGCGGCATCACTCGTCACGGTATGCTGATGCATTCATCACCCAACTGTCCGCAGTGCAGGACACGTTGCAAAGTACTGCCAGCAGTAAATACGCCGTGGTCTCTGGACAACACTTGGAATGACGGTGACAGCTTCGAGGCTTGGAAGGCACAGGGCCTGTTTGGTGACCATTTGAATCGGGATTCAACTTCGATGCAAGTCAGGGATTACAGAGGCATTGCATGTCCAGCTCAGAAGCAAACCTGGAATGACGGTGAGGGCTGTGAGGCTGGTGGGCACATACGCTGTGAGGCTTCCGGTGATGGCCTCGCCGGTGGAGGTGTTGACCTTGGTCAGGGTGGCCGCGCTGTCGCCGCTCTTCGGCGAGTATGCCCACACGTACGTCGCGTTCACCTGAGCATGCTGGACGTCGGGTGGTCAGCCACTTGCAGGACTGCAGGACACTTCGTGAATTTCACCCAAAAATTCTGTCACACGAGTGCGTCATCACGCTGATTCCTGGAAAACAAGCTTTGGCAGTCTGGCTGCCAGTCACATGCCTGCGGGAAGCAGCAGTGGCATGAAAGCGCTGCTGTAGCATCGACATGCGTGTTGACCAGCGGCAGTCACCTTGACGTTGGTGGCGAGGCGCGTGGCGGTGGCAACCGCACTGGAGCGGTGGCTCCTCACCGGCCGCGCCCGGCCGCCCTTTGGGATGGCCGCCTACAATGCAAACTTCTCCATCAATCCACCCGAACTCCCAATCAGCCACAGCGCATGCCTCCCAGAGACGCTGCTGAATAGGCTGCAGCAGGTGAGGAACCGGACCACACTTGCTCAGCTGCTGTGCGCAATGTGCACTTACGCCCCCCCGACTTGCATCTGCTCTGCAAAGCCATGTGATCCCCACCGGCTCGGAGTTGATGGGGTGTTCCTCGCCCTGGCAGGCCACGATGGGGCCCTGGGGGCCGCCCCTTGCTAGCGCACTACCAGGTGCAACAGGTTCAAATCACAGGAAGTGTAGCATAGGCGCTCACCGGCTCGGAGTTGATGGGGTGGTCCTGGCCGTGGCAGGCGACGATGGGGCCCTGGGGGCCGCCCGACGCGAGCGCGCTGCACGTGGAACCGTTGCGCACCACGAACGCCGGCAGCGGCACCATCGTCGTCAGGTTCAGCTGCCTGCGCCCACCCGGCAAGTCCAGATGTCAGCGGAACACCCGGCAGATCCGCGCAGCGCAGCGCTCTGAGCTTCCACGATCTGAGGATACGCAAAGTTCTGTGACAAACGAAAGTGCAGCGACATGACTAAAACCCTACTGCTGCAGCATTCTGCCATATGTCACCTGATGGCGCGGGCGCCGCCGGACAGCGCGGGGTCGTCCAGGCCGTATAAGATGCTACCGTCCAGGCTCATCGCCAGATCGTGCGTCACAAACGGGAACGCATCCTGCAAGCAACAGGCCGTCACACAAAACTCAGACGGTGCTGGCCCAGATTTGTTCTGTGCTGCCACCTGACACATGCAGGCATCTGCGGGTCCGCAGCACCACTGGAGGCTGCGCAGCCCGCTGCGCTTGCTCTCCGAAGGTGCCATGTGCTGGCCATGCCGCACTAGATGCACTCACCACTTTGACGGGGCGCAGCGTGCCCTTGACGTCCTCCAGCACGTAGCGCACGACATAGTTGGCGATGCAGTCGTGCGGGCTGTTGGCCAGGCACCCCTACAACGGAAGCAGTGTCGCCGTCATCAGCTCACCACCAGACAACAGTGATGGTCCCGGACACTCATCGCAAGCTCCATCGGATTCTCAAGTCAGCATGCTGTCAAGTCAGCGTCAGCATGCTGTCAAGTCAGCATGCTGATTTCACTGGTGGTGCTTCACATATGTCGTGTTGCATGCAATGCGCACACACGCTGGGCGGAAGAGCTCACCGTGGAGACGCCGGCGTACAGACGGTTGCTGGGGTCCATCGCCAGACTGTTCACCCCCGTCACCTCCACGCCCTTGATCTCCTTAGGCAGTGTGGTGATGTACTCCACCTGCGGCACGCAGTATACCCCTTAGAATGACTGAGGATCTGCAAATGGCGCTGGTGAGCCACACGGCAGCGATATTGGAGCGCCCCGCCCGCTGCTCATGCTGTTTATTGTGGCCTGCGCAGAGACGCAGGCAGCGCACCGTGTGTGGCACGTCGACCTCGACGCTGTAGACGCCGTTGGACTCGGTGGTGACGAAGAACACCTTGCTGCCGTCATAGCTGGCGACTGTCCACCCAATGTGGTCATCCGCTGTCCACTGCTTGCCGCCGCTGATGGGCACATCCTCCAGAAAATTTCCAGTGGAGTCGAGCACCTGCAAGATGTGCAATCACGAAAGCGTCGGAAACAAGCCGTGCATGAGCAATGCACTGCACACTGTGGTGCGCATTCACATGGTATTGGCGCGGCACCGGCACTGCTGACTTGCTACCATTGTGCCGTCCTCACCCTGATGAAGTCTGATCCGTTGCTGTTGACGTAGTTGGTCAGCAGGTTGCCAGGCTCCCACTTGACCGCCGCCGCTGTCGGGATGCTGGCTGCCACAGCGGCCAGCACAAGGGCCACTGCTGCTGTCTGAATATGGTGCCGCTGCCGCCGCGTGCTGCTGCGGACGCAGTTGCCACCGTGTAGCCTGTCCATGCGACTGGCTGCCATGTCGCTGCCGCGTGCGAGGCTGGCTGGCTCAAAAGGGCCACAGTCGCCGCTCCCCTGCTGACGCGAATGTAGTGCTGCCTGGTGACGTTCGCCGAATTCTCCCGGTCCACCGCGTGTGAGACACCCACGTCCCCCTGTAAACATGACCAGTCAATTCAAGCTTACATTTGGAGTGTCTTACAGCGTATCGCGCCGCCGTGACTTCAGGAAACCGGGGAGAGATGAGAGTAAGCGGTTCATTTACGCAATCTCATCACGTGCGAGGTAAGCGCTGATTGCGGCCGCTCACAGCCGCTGCAGAGCCGCATCGACCCCCCAAGGCATCGACAGGCGGATGGAAACAATCATGAAGTGTAATCTGGCAGAATCAGCGCCTGCACGACCACCACTGGCTGCTCACGGACGCGGCTGGGAAACAGCAGGCAGTACACAAAAAGCAGTGCGCACAACAACGCGTGCACGCCGTCGACTGACGGCGTGAGCAATGCTGCAGGGACATGTAGTCTCAGTGCATCCGAAACAAGCACAATGTGTAGTAAGTAGGTTGTTTCGGCGTCAGCTGGCAGCTGCTGGAATGCCTTCGTTCGAAAGCTTGAAACTCGCAATGCCGCAATGTCGGCGCTGGGAAGACGGCCCGCTATGGGCACAGCGTCAGACATTCTTGTCTCCGACAGAATGCTGGCGGGAGAAGCTGAGTCGCTGCCTTTGTCGCAACCCACCTTTCGATAGACGCGTTGGCAGGTGTGCCTCGCCGTGTTGCGCGCAGCGCTTTCCGATGGAGGGCTACAAAGCGAGAGCTACAACATAAATGTCCGAAGGGACGGAGGCTCCACCGCAAGCAACGTGAGTGCCGTGCAAGTCGTCCTGCCCCGAAGGAAACTGTATTGACGGCGGTCGAATCAACAAGCTGCTGCCTGATGCCCGCTGTGGCGATCCAAACAGTGAGATACAAAAGCGTCTCCGGTGTGCTGAGCAACTCTGGCGGCTCGGCGAGCTGAAGTAAATGTGAGCTTCTTGGAAGAAGCTCAAGGAGGAAAAGTTTCTGATCTCAAGGCCGATGACGTACCCACTGTAGTGACATGGCATTCGTACAAGGCACTCTTCCACCGGTCGATTGGCAACCCTTTCAGCTTGGAGCAACACAGTTGCCATGCCGATGCAGCCCACACGATGCCTCCAATGATCCTCCATGACTATTGATATTGCGATTGGGTGTGCGGTCTTCACCGGCACAACTGCAAACACTCCGCAGATACAGCAGTAACCGTCTCCTGCGCCTCTGATCTGACACGCCTACCCTCTCAACACCACGATGTCTCTGAGCCACAGGGCCCATTCCGTCGTCAGGCGCCTCGACGGGGTTTAGCGGCGCCCGCGTCCGCCCGCCATTCTGCTGCAAGTCCATACAAACACAGGAGCCGCTTCAGAGGGCCTTTGGGCTGCACGACTGAACCGTTCAGTCGTCAGGCGCCTCGCCGGGGTTCACGTCCAGCGGCGGCCGCGTCCTGCCGCCGCCGTTCTGCTTCGCCGCCGGCAGCGGATAGCTGCCGCTGGGAGAGTCCACATCCATGCTGGACGGCCCGCTGACTGAGACATCTTTTAACCCATCGCCGCCGCCGGCGCCACCAGCTGCTGCTGCGGGAGGGACGCGCTGCTGTTGATGCTGCTGCTGCTGCGGCCGTGGCAGCTGCCAGGTGGGCGCCGTGAGGCAGGCGTCTTCTGGAGGCAGCCGCAGCCCGTGCGCTTTGCCGATGTCCGGCAGCGGCTGCGCGTTGCGCTTCTCCGCCAGCGCGGCCAAGATCTGCACAGCACACAGGGAGCTCACATGACATCAGCCCCCATGCATCTCAGGCAGAGTGGAACACGCCAGCCCGTGCGCACCCATGTGCATCACGACGCCCTGCCAGCCTCCGGCGCAGCATCACTCTTTCAATGCACAGTTAGATTGCGGTAGATCTCTTCGTAGGTAGAAGAGCATACGATTAATAGTCATTGTATTTAGTCCGCGTTTAAGTGCAAGTTGGTGCCGCAGGATCTGGGCATTGGCGGAGACGATGATGACTAGATGCAGTTTATTGCCTGCTGATCTGCGGCAATACTGTGCAATGTGCACGTCCATGTGCAGGACGCACATCTTTGCCAGCTATGCTTGGACCCACTGCAGCTTGCAGCTACACAGGCCTGGCTCATGCCATCTGCCTTCTGGGAGTCGCACATCAATACGCATGCCTCAATCGTGAATCCAGGGATGGGACTCGTGCAGGCACAAGAGCAGGCGCTCACATCCTGAGAGGGCGGCTGCACGAAGGAGAAGGCCGCGCGCGCCTGTATGGCGGTCAGCACGTCCTCCACCTCCACCGTGCCCCTGGCCTCCCCGGCGCGCTCGCTGTACGCCTGCGGAAATTGGCATAGCAGGGGTGTGAATACAGGAGACGGTTGATGCTGTGTCGGCTTTCCCTACCTCCACTGAACCCCTGGCCTACCGCCCACTTCTTACATGCCTGCAAAAGAAGAACATGCTGATATATTCGGTGATCGTGAGCTCCCGCCCGTGCTGGACGTCCTTATGATACCTCACATTGCGGCACATGGCGCCAGCGAGGGAAGCTGCTGGCGGGTGTCGTCTGGAATGCCAACGGGACCTGGAAACCCTAAATCACGAGATCACCTCTGCGTCCTGAAGCACGCCCGAGACATAGCTGTACATGAAGTCCAGCAGCTGGTGCACCACGCGGGGCTCGTACTCCTCCACGCCCTGCGTGTCATGATCATAGTTTTGTTGGGTGCTGAATCCCAGCATGCGTCCCAGTTGCAACAGCATGGTCATTGCGACATGTCTCTAAGCATGTGCACCACACGCAGTTCATACTGCTCCAGATCCTGCACAAAGAGGTCGACGACGAGGTCTGACATGCCACCAGCGTCTCCACATGCAGATGCTGAAAGTGCATGGCCGCATGTCAACATACGCACCTCTCTGTAACAGCGGCAAGTGGCCATCAGCATTTGAGAAGGCATAGGCCAATATCCTGCAATCTTGTGCTACTGCAGGGAGGGCGATGTATCTTCTGAAGCCGTACCATGCTGTCCAGCAGCTCTCGCATGCGGACCGCGTCCTCCGGCTCATTGCCGCCGCCGGACATGCTGCTGGTGCCGCCTCCAACGAGCTTGGCCACATTGGCTGGACCAGACCACTACATCCGATGCGGCTGCTGCTGCTGCTGCTGCTCCGACCACTTGCAACTGATATGTCCGCTGCTGACCCTGGCACACTGCCTGATGGTCTGCAGGCTGTCGCGCTAGCTCTTCGCTGGGCCCTCCCAAGTACAGCAAAGCAGGTGCAGGGACGCTTCTTTACGCCCTTCAGCACACGGCAACGTCACAATTTTTCTCAAATGGTAAAATGGCAGACTGCTCATGCAAAGACGCAAGGTGACCGAGTGCTGAAATATAATTGTGTAAACCCTGCTCCGTGATTCTCGCGCCAGTAACACGAGCACGTGCAGGTGATCTGCAGCTGTGCAATCGCACTCAGCAGCACAGAGGGCTGCAACACATACACAAACCCACTCGAGCATCGACACCGCAGGCTTTGGAATATCCGCATTGCAGGCTGCCGTTCTGAGCAACATATCTGCCACTCTTTATCCGCAGTCATTTTCAGTAGACAGGCAAACCCTTGCAATAGCGATCTGATTGCTGCTACAGTTAGTGATTTCCGCTGCATCGCGACAACATCACGAACTCCTGTGCTAAGCAGCAAAAGTCAAGTGTGATAGCACAATGCCCGCATGCGGCATGCGCTGCGGCACATCAGCAGCACAGAGCCATCCGCAGCCCTCAGCCTCCAGCTGCTGCCGCACCAGCGTCTCTTCTACGTCCATGCTGCATCCGCCGCATGTCATGCGCTACCAGCGCCCTTTCACAGCAGCACCACGGCCGCGCCCATGCTCGGCGCGCCAGCCACACTTGCGATGCCGCGCTGCGTCAGCGGACGGCTGGTGGCGCGACGGCGAGCAGCACTGGACATTCGTGCACAGCGAGCAGGAGCTCCAGGAGGTGGTTGACCAAGCACCCAACCTAGTGCTCGTAGGTGAACGCCATTCATCACGTCCATCCTCGCCGCACTGCGATATGCTTGTTGCTGGCCTCCGCATATAACATCCACAAGACAGCCTCCGCACGTCAGGCTTCAAACATCAAGTCACCGCCTTCGTGCAGACTGCTACACCCCCTGGTGCGGGGGCTGCAAGATGATTTCGCCGACGCTGACGCGCATGGCCATGGAGGCGGACCTGAAGAAGCAGTGCGTCTTTGTGAAGGTGCGCGCACCTGCTTGCATGCTGACCCTGTCTGATCATACTGATATAGCACAGGACGCACCTGTGCAGGGTCATCATCTGTCACACCTGCAATGGATTGGCAGTGTGGCCATCACCGAGCAACTGTGAGGTTGCCAACTCGTTCAAAGCGTGCTCCATTTTCCACAGTTGGACACGGACGAGATGAAGGACTGGGCCAGCCGCGAGTCCATCAAGACGCTGCCCTACCTGGTGTGCCTCACCGGCAACTGTTTTTGCTGGCAGTAGCCATGATTTCTGTATGCAGACGCAGTGCCCAATGCATGTACTGTCACCAAAGTGAGATGTACTTGTAGTGAGGCAAACCTGCCGCTGTTTAAGATGCTAGATTTGGACTGACTGCAGGGGTTTTACAGGGCGGGCGAGGGGCGGCTGGTCGGCATGCAGATGACGCCGGCGCGGGTGAAGCTCGTGCGTAAGGCGATCGCCACACTTGCGGAGAACAGGTGCCGCCGCTGACCACCTTGGTGCTCTTTCATTAGGGGTGGTCAAAGAACATCCTTTCAACTACCCCTACTTTCATCGTGAGCAAATGAAACATGTGCCTCACGTGCTGCATCTTGACCCATGCACTTTGGAAGCAGGAAATTGGCCTCTGACAGCATTGCATGGTGTGCACACACAGGGGCAAGTCGTTCAGGTTGGACCCCAATGGCTATGTGGTGCCGGTGAGTGTCGAGGAGAGGGCTGCACTGAGCTGAGCTTGCATTATGTTACCTGACTTGAGACTCGTGACCAGTACGCGCCTGAAGAATGTCAATCATGTACGGAGTATTGCTTCGTGCAGGTTGAGCCTGTGGCCGCTTGACGAACCGTGTCGGCGGAGAGATTGTAGGCCTTTAATGAATGGCGTAAGCTCTCGTCACGGCAGGTGTACAGAGTATGTGTGCAGACAACTTCGAGCGTGTTTCGTTGTGTAAATTGGTCGTGTGCCAGAAGCTGGCAATTTGCAAGTAGTGATGGGAAAAGTTCTGTGTTGTGAGCCATGAACCCCTGCACATGTCCTTGGAACGTGTTTCCCTACTGAATGTCGTGTATCTAACACGCAAGCAACAATGATGAAGGTCCAAAGCGACTCCGCTGCCAACAATTCGTTCGAGTCAGTCTTTCTCCAAATGTCAGCATTGTCTGCACTTCGAACTTCAACACAGCATCATGGGCAGCCACACAACTAGCGAGTGTTGAACTTTCACACAGGATGGCTGTATATCTAGCAGGTCACGGTGCTTCGTGTATGAAACTCATCACTCAGCCACAATCACCAATACAAATTGCCGCCCGCGCCTCGCCGTCACTACCTCATAGAAGTCCGGACAGTTGTGCATTTCCCGGAGGGCCCAATGCCATAATTGCCTGGCTGCTGCGGCAGGCGCATAGCTGACTTCTGCAGGCTGGTCAACTTGCGGCAGTTCTGGGCTTCGGTCGCTCCTACGCCCAACCCAACATTCTGCTGGATGGTTGACTTGCGGCAATTCGGCTTTGGTCACTGGTACGCAGGAATCTGCACGGTGGTGCAGTTCTTAGAAGTGCAGGTGTCGCTGGCCAGCTCGCCGGGTCCGCACGCGTACAGTCCCGTCGGCTGGGCCTGCATTGCAGCATCACAACTTTGTCACCAGCACAGTTCAATGATTATATATGATGCGGGTGTGACTGGCGAGTTCGCCAGGGCCGCACGCATACAAGGTCGTAGGTTGCGCCTGCAATTGCGAACCACAAATTTTGTCAGCAGGATAGTCTGTCAAGCATCTCTTGGAACAGGATACATGCAATATTGGCCAGAGTCCCTGTGCCGCACGCATACAGCCCCACTGGGCAGCCCGTTGATGACGCAACTCCACTATGAAGCTGTGAACCAGCAGCAGCCATTGGTCCACACAACCAAGGTTTGGACATAGCATATGCCCTGAAGCAGCGCAACATGACGTACATGTGCAGACTCTCAACACAGTGTTGTTTCAACACTTGCACAGGAAAGCTGCAGGCCTCTGTACCTTGGCGTCGCGGCCGATGCAGTACCAGATCTCGCTGATCTTGCAGTCGTTGGTGCACTGGAACGCCGCGTACCTGCACCACAACGAAGCACGACCTCGCTCATGTCATGCAAATGACGCTGCCAACAAATCAAACTGATGATCGACTCGTGATCAAGCGGTTTTGAGTAGGACAGGCACAACATAATGTGGCTGCCGCACTCACTTGGCCTTCTTCGGCCGCTGGTAGGCCGGCTCAACATCATCCTTGTCGTTCTTGCCGCCCTTCTTATGATCATCATCGTCGTCCTCGCGGAGCCGCCGGTCGCTCTGGGACAAGACGGTGGTGCCCTGCACACATCAGCGAGACAACACGACATGCAGTTCAGGGCCCCGTTGCAATGATGGCCAGTAAACATTCATGCCAGCGGTGAGGGCGGCGTCTGTGCTCTCTCAGGTGTGCCGCTCTTGCCAAACTGATCCAAAGGTATAGATGCCTTGGGAAAACAACATCGACTGCTTGTAATTTGAGATGTTGCTGCTGATACAGCATCGACATATACTGTGCTCGTTTCAGGGATGCTGATCGACAGAGGTGACACCATCCAGCGTTCACCTGGTTGATTAAGGGCGCGGAAAAGGCCTCGTTGAGGTACGCCAGGGTCACGTTCTTGCCCGCATTGGCGGAGATGGCCTTCTGGGCCGCTGTGCCCTTCTTCGTGTACCTGTGGCAAGCACATCAACACCTGAGCACGCAAGCATCATGCATACGAGTACAGCTCAGCTGACCCGACACATGCGCAGCCTGAGCAGCAGCGGCGGCACTGCAATGCAGTGGGTTTGAAGATGGCGGGTAGGCTTTGCATCAGGTGATGCGCAATATGGCTCACCGCTTCACGAATGTGAGCCCTGTCTCGAAGAAGGCATTCTTGTTGCGCGACAGCTGGCCGCCCACGCATGAGCCATGCTGCATCAGCGTGAGGTGACAGATGTCAACACGGAAGCTTGGCAGTGTGCATCCACCGCTCAACTTCACTTTGCTCTCCTCACCCACAAGTACAGCTTTCGCAACATGCCCACTCTTCACAGATCATGGCGGCAGCTTCATGCTGGGCAAAGACAATGCTGCGCATGGCCTGTCACTCTGCGCATCTGTCGTGGATGACCGAACAAGAGCCTATCTAATCCGCCCACCTTGAAGAACTCGTGGTCCAAGAAGCCGTAGCCGCCGGTGGAGTTGGCGCCAATGTAGCCGGGCGCGTATGTCTTCCACTCCTTGGTGAAGCGCGCAATCGTGGAGTCCGGCACCTTCAATGCCATCAGAACCGCTTCTTGAAATAAATTGCAACTGCTGCATGATGACGCAGGGCACACACTTCTTCTCCTCCTGGCTACACGCCTGGTCCTATATTCGGATTCCCATGCAGCGCCCTAGCAGGCTGAGGAGGCAATGCACCACATTCACAACGCATGTTCACATCGTCTGAACAGCCAACAGGGGAAAAATTAATGTCTTCTGCAATGAGCTGAGGTCACGGGTATGTTACCGGTCAGACAGGGACAGCCATCACCCTGTGACAGAACAAGGAGCACCAGCTCACCAGGCACTGCTTGGTGTTCTGCGCGCGCAGGCAGTACTCGTACTGCGTCTGCGAGAAGGTGGGGGAGCTGACGTTGAAGCCCGGGGTGCTGGCCTTGCACAGCTTGCCCTGGATGCTGCATTGCTCGAAGTGGCCCTCCGGCCTGCACGGCCAGTGTGTTGCATGATCTAATCTTCATGCGCTGGCAGACGTCGTGAGGCGCATTGCAGCGGCTGTGCTCACTGTCACAATTCATATGCACGTCACACTTCTTCCTGGGCATGGGAGGCTGACAAAAGCATGACGATATCTTCTCATTGTTCAACGTCGATACTGAAATGCACGAGCACGCTGGCCGGTGCTCACCCATTGCACCACTGAGGGAAACCGACGTATGGCGCAGGATTGCCTGGCGCGCTGTAGATCTGCCCGAAGTCCGGCCACAGGCCGTGGAGCACCTACATGCATGCATAACAGATCTGTACCTGCTCTGTACGCAGCAGTGGCACCGTGTTCAGGCCGTGCATCTGGGTTGGTGTTCTCCACCTCTGCTTGAAGCGGCAAATGCGATGTGCAGTCAGGACAGATGCGCGCGTGTGCCCCTTTGAATGTTGTAGAACTAGTTGATTGCAGGTGCTGACAATCTCTGAAAGCCCACGAGTCCAACGCTGTGCTGAAGGCATCACCAGGTTTGTGGCTGCATGGTAGCCCTTCTGGGTATACGCGCTGCAGAAGCCGCCGTTGCCCAGTCCAACTGTGCAGGAACGCGATGAGTTATCATTGCATACATCTGATCCAGTGCTCAAGGGCCTATGTCATCGACACTGGATGTGCACCTGTTGACATCAGCACGTCAGGGAGCAAGACCCCTTCCTCTGTTTTACCTGCAGGACACGATGTGGGTGCCCAGTACAGAGCCAAAACAAACACAGAGAAGTCGCCGGAGGGTGTGCCTGCGGGTGAAGCGGTAAATCTAATAAGCTGCACCTCAATTCGAGGTTACAGCCAGCGCAACCGCAGGACCTACAACCGCAGCACGATGCGCACTAAGTCCGCAACACAATGCATAGCCAGCAAATGATGGGGCATCAGATAGGTGGAGGAGTTCACCGATGAGGCCGCCAGAGAAGTTGAGTGCATTGGCATTTGTGCTGCAAAATTCCGAGACCTTCTGCTCGGGCGACAAAAGCGTCGAGTAGCCCGCCACACTGCCACGAAATTGGGCACAGCTGATGTTCGGCTTTGGCAAACGATATGGCGGAGTTTGTTGCATGATCAAGAAGCAAGTCACGCGGAAGCATATCTCTTGCGGCACATGCATGCCGCGCGCACCCGACGACTTGCTTCTTGACACCGCAGCGATTCTGATTCTGGGCACTGCGGCACCAGTAGGACGGCCCGATGGTACAGGGACTAATGCCTTGTGAATCGCGGAGGGTGTGCTCCTGCTCCGCGGGCTGACGGGCCGCGACCGCGACCAGGCAAGCCATCAGCAGCGCGGCTGCCATAAGGCGCATGCCTGCCGCCATGATGGCTCGCGTCGGATTGAGCCAGACGCGACGTGTGTCAAGTGAGATAGTGGTGCGTGTGTGGCGGCGCAACCTGCACGGAGCAAGATGCTCGTGGATGTGCTCATATTCTTGGGTACAACTTCGCATGTGGCAGCGAACCGAGGGCATGACTCAACTGTGAGCACTCAACGCGTTTTACCAATTAAAGGACTTCGCTCAAGTCCTTTTTCTCAGCATCACAAATGTTTCGTCCTTTGCGACCCGACGATCCATTGCGCACACGATCAACATCACGCAGATGCTGCTCCGCCCATTGTGCTCGGCCCCGCTGCCTTGTGTCCGCCGCTGCCACTGCCGCGGTGATTCCGCCGGATAGGCTTCCTCCCAGCGCCCGGGCCGTCAGCTGCACGTGGGGAGCCGACAGCAGGCGCATTCCCTTCGTAAGCATCTGAAGCAGCGGCACCTTGAGCAACAGCCCCGGCGACTTGATGCTGTGCAGGTGCCTCGAAATTTGCCATTATCGCTGCCGATGTTGGTGCTGATGCTTTTGCCGCCACTGCTGCCGCCGTGGGACTGCGGCCCAGCACCTCCAGCTCGCCAGAGCGCCTCCGCCGCACCATCAGCACCGCCGGCGGCGAGCGGCCGGCGAGTGGGGCGCGGTTTTGCGGCGAGCGTTCACTGATACTGCAAAGCGGGGAAGCACTCGGATTGCACTGGCTGAGAAGCAGGTTGTCTGGTAACCATGCACTTCCTCAGGAAGCAGCCGCATCCAGGTGATGACAGGTGGTCGTCCATCTGCAAAGCTACAAACATGGGGGCGCTGATCAGTACCTGGAGGGCGCCGACTGCTGCCGCTGCCGCCCGGGGCGGTCTGACCGCTGGGGGATGGGCACTGCATTCGCTGCCGGCACATGCCCACTGGCAGCGCTGCTGACACCCAGGGCTGCAGTCGCGCCGCCAGCTGCAGCTACAATGGGAATGGCAGCAGTCGCCCTGGGGCTGCCGCCAGCAACGCGGCGCGGCACGTCCAGGACGGCAGGGGAGCTGGCTGCACAGCTGGGGGATTTCCCCCCAGGGCTGCCCTGCTGTCGGCCCCTGCCCCGCAGTCCGCGCCGCCGCTTCTCAGCCTGCAGCGGCTGCGGAATGGGGGTCGCCGCCGCTGCCGAGGACGCGCTGCCTTTGGCAGACCTGCTGGCAGCGCCGCCACCAGCAGCAGTGTCTGCTGACGGTGGCCCTGCTGCTGCCCCGCCTCTGCTGCCTCCGCCTGCTGCGCTACCAGCAGGCGTTGCCGCTGGCAAGGACGCGGCTGCTGCCGCCGCTGCTGCACAGCCACCAGCACCCCTGCTAGTTTCACTGGATGGCGCTGCAGGGGTGCCGCCAGAGCCCCCTGCGCCACGTTCCGATTTCCGCTGCACCAGCCTCAGCAACTCGGCGCCAGCTTGCTGCCCACCACCGGGACCGGCAGTTTTCGCTCCTTGCAGCGCGGGCAGCGGCATCACAGAGTGTGAAGATGGCCGGGGCAACTGCGGCGGAGGCAGCTCTCGCTGCTGGCGTGGCGATGGCTGCGGCGGTGGTGGCTGCCGGTGCTGCCTGGGCGGCGGCGGCGGTTGCGGCTGCGGAGGCAGGCCCAGCTCCTGCTGGATTTCATGCGCTGGGTGCTGGCGCAGGCTCGGCGGCTGCGGCGGCGGCAGGGTATAGCCTGGCTGCTGACGTGGCGGCGGCGGCGGCCCAATTGGGTCAGACCGCTGCCGCGAAGCCGGCGGCCGCGGGCGGATGGGGTCATGCGCCGCCTGCCGTCGGGGGGAAGGGATGCCATTCGACCCTGCATGATAAAGAGGTCAAGGTTGCATTGGAGAAGCACTCATTACAACTCAAACCACACTGGATGTATCTGTGTGTGAATCGATGAGGCACCTGTGCGCAACAGCTACCTTGCTGTTCTCATCGCAGCGGTTGCAGGGCATTTGCTGGCTTTGGAGTTGAATGCGATTCAGGCAGATATACGGAGACTGCAGTACAAGCATTCGACCCTGCATGACAAAGAAGTCAAGGTTGCATTGGACAAGCACTCATTACAACTCAAACCACACTGGATGTATCTGTGTGTGAATCGATGAGGCACCTGTGCGCAACAGCTACCTTGCTGTTCTCATCGCAGCGGTTGCAGGGCATTTGCTGGCTTTGGAGTTGAATGCGATTCAGGCAGATATACGGAGACTGCAGTACAAGCGCGTGATGTGGCTTGCCGGTACTCACCAGGCGGCTCAAAAGGCAACAGCCTGCTTCCCATGCCACATTCACATCCCTTACATATCTGTATAGGTCCGAGAAGTTGAACCTGGACAGATGTCCGATGGTGTCACAGACAGCAGGCTTCTCAATGGCGCCTCAGGCAGCGGCAGCAGCCCTGCTGCATTCGCCAGTTCTGCGCACAGCACCCTGGCGAGCCATCTTCGAGGTTGAGTTGCTGTTTCAGCATGCAAAGCGCAGACACAGAGGTCGTTCTCATCTGGTGCCTCAGGCAGCAATAGCCCCGGCGCTCATGCCGCATGGTCGCCCAGCACCCTGGCAAATCCCCCTCAAAGAAATTCCATTAGTCTGAGTGAAGCAGAGACCACATATTCACCAGGTAGATCGGGAGGCAGTAGCCCTGCTGCTCGCGCCACATCCGCGCCCAGCACCCTGGCGAGGTCCTGCGCCGGCTGTTGCCCCCGCACCTGCGGCGGCGGCGGCGGCAGCGCCGACGGCGGAAAGCGCTGCCCATGCCGCTGCTGCGGCGGCGGCTGCTCCACCGGCGGTGCACCTGCTGGGCCACCCTGCAGCGAAGCGGGTGGCTGCCCAGCTGAGTAACTCGTCCCAAATATGCCCCGCAGCACCGCCTGCTGCGCCGCTGCTGCCGTGGGCGGCTCCGGCGACGGTCCCGGCACATCCTGCCCGCCCCAGGGGTCGTCAGCGCTCGGCGGCATCGCATCGCGTTGCGCTACTTCTGGCGCTGCTTCCTGCTGCCGGTGCTGCCCCGGAGCGGAGCGCCGCCTGGCTCCGTCTGCAGCGCCGCCGCCGCCGCTGCTGGTGCCGCCGTTGTCGGCAGGATTGCCGCTGTGTGCTGCCGCTTCCTGCTGCCACCACTCTGGTGCAGAGCGCCACCTGCCGCCTGATGCAGCGCCGGCGCTGCCGCCAGCGGCTGCATGGGCACCGCCAGGTTTGCCGATGCCGGCCGGGCCACTGCTGCTGCTGTCAGTGGCAGCAGGCGCGGGCCGCCACCTGCCGCCTGATGTGCCGCTGCCGGCTGCGCCGATGTTGATGCTGCCGGCGGCAGCTGCCATGGGGCGCCACCTGGCATCTGACGCTGCGCCGACGCTGCTGGCAAAGCCGCGGCCGGCGTCGCCGCTGTGGACGGGACCGCGCGGCACACCTGCAACGTGAGGAATCCTGGAGTGATGAACTTCATCGGAACAACCCTTGACATTTTATCACTTAGGCTCATCATTAGGGGGTGATGCAAGCCTGTTGCCACAGCAAGCTGCAAGCACACGGCTTGGTGTGTCTTGTGGCTGGTCTGTGCTGCACACAGGACCTCATCTGGCGAAGAAACGGCGCCAGAAAATGGCCGCAGGTGAACCCAGACAGCTGCCATACTTCTTTTTTAAGACTACACGAAAAACATTCTAATTTTCCTAAGAAATTTTCCTTTTTAATAAAAAACCAAATAAACTAATATTTATGAATTGTGCACCACTGCAAAGCTTTGAACGGCATCCCCGCCCACCTCGCAGCTGCGGACACCCAAGGGCAGACTAGTGCGCCCCGTGTGGCCGCACACTGCCCTGCTCACATTGCGTTCAGGTGACCCAGACATGGCTTCTGACATGCCAAGTCTTCAAGGGCCATTTTCCCAGGCGTGGCCCTGCAACCGCATCGTTCTGCAACTGCACAGCTGGTGGATGCTCCCGATGATCAAGTGTCTGAGCTGGTGCTGAGTTGGTGGTCAGACAGCAACACAGCATGCTGTACTGCTGCAGGCGTCCAGCCACCACAAGTAGCATGGCAAATGCAAATCTGTGTTCAACAGCTGCACCTGTGCTGCCGCGGAGGTTGGCCGAGCGCACCATCAACCCCCGTGCAGCCGTGCCCTGCTCCACACAACAGGGCTCCCAACAGCCCTGCACAGCTGCACTGTGTCCATGGCGGAGGTGTGTCAGTATACCTGCGCTGCCGCGGAGGTCGATGGGGCGGGCCGGCAGCCCCCGTGCGGCCGCGCGCCGCTCCGCCCGCTCCCGCTGCCGCTGGGCGTGCGGGCCCAGGGGGACGTCCGTCGCCGGTGTCAGCAGCGCTGCCAGCACCCGCTGCGCATCTGCGGTCAGCAAAGGTCACCATGAGTCTCAGCCACGATGTATGCGCATGGGGCATCCTGCTGCGGCTGGGTGTGCGGGCCGAACGGGACGTCTGCCGCCGGCGTCGGCAGCGCCGCCAACCCTGCTGCACATCTGCGACATCTGACACGAACCTTGTGATGGTGCTCTGAAACTGTCGCTTCAGCGTCAGACTGCTGCCACTGGACGTGTCCAGATGCCCAGATGAGTATTTCTGGCCGATGGCCGCAGCACCGCCAGCATGTGCTATGCGAGTCCGACAGATCGGGGGTGGCCCTCATTCGATGCCCTGGAAATGTTGTCAGCTGCCGCTGGGCATGCGGTTTCGGTAGCTGGCGAGGAGGCCGCACCTGCCTCGTGCTTCAGGTGCAGCATGGCATCCGCAGCGGCGCGGAACTCTTCGACGACCCTCCCCACCGTCGCCACCATGATCGTGCGCCCCGGGTTGTCGTTGGCGTCGAAGGGGTCCTCCACACCCGCGATATATGCTTTGCGCCAGGGCGCCTCGCTCCACTGCCCAGCCCAGGTGTCCAGTCGCAACCGCCTGAGAAGAAGTGCATAGCAGCGTTACGACAAAGTTGTGCGCCCAGGGTTGTCGGTGGCGTCGAAGGGATCCTCCACACCCGCGATATATGCTATGCGCCAGGGCGCCTCGCTCCATCGACCAGCCCAGGTGTCCAGTTGCAGCCGCCTGGTACGAACAGCAAAGCCGCAACATGTATTGTACATCATGTGTTTCTGTGCTGTGGAGGTGTTTTATTTGCATTCTGATTGCATCGTCATGTTGCCAAGCTATGAACACCGCGATGATCTTTGCTGCCAAGACCCACAGGATCTGCCTGTCACCAGAGTGACTGGGAACAAGGTGACTTGTGCATATACCTGAAGCGCTTGCCGCGCTGCCAGGCTGCAATGATTGCAGCCGTCTGGAACAGGAAGCCAGCCAGCAGCTGCGAGGGCGTAGAGGTGTTGGCGCGGCTGGCGCCGCTCGCTGCGATCTCGTCCGTCACTCGTTGTGCCCCCTGTGTGCAGGAACATTGCCTTCAAGGCTCATCAGAGAACTGCTTGGCGCAGCTCTTACCAGAGCAGAAGTCCACTGCCATTCCACCAGAGTTGACACTCCCGATGCTGTTCAGATGAGACTGCATCAGGTCCAAGTCAGGCTCGACATCCATGTTGCAGAATGCTCTGTTTCCTGAGCATCGAGGAAACACAGCTTTGGCAGCGTCAATCCCACTTGAATCCATGCAGTCAACTTCTTGTTAACGCGCCTAGTCACAACGGGCTCTCCGCATCACCTCGAGCAGGCTCATGTCGGGCTCGCGGCCGTCGTGCAGCGGCCGCACGCTGTGCGGGGCGTCAGTGGAGATGCCAAACAGGCGGCAGATGGGCGGCAGCACCGGTGGCGAGGCCGTCTGCAGGTAGCCCACCGCCTGCAGAAGAGGCAGGATCATGTGCTGCATCAGCGAACTCTGACGGATCTGAAGGAGCTCAGCTTGTCGAGGAAGATACCAAACAGGCGGCAAATGGGCAGCACCGGCAGCACCATCGACTGGCGGTAGCACATGGTCTGCAGGTGCGAGATTGTGTCCTGCATCAGTAAGGATTGATATACATGAAGAGGTTCTTGGGGCCGTCTTGACAAAAAAGGAAGCATTGTGGTATCGTGACTCAACAACATGCGCTGTGTCAGCGTATAGTTGATGGTGCCATCGGAGGCGTCATTGAGGCCTCAGGCGTCGGCCCCATAACACAGACAAGTTGGAACCTGTACTGGGGTGGTCATCGATGCACACCAGCAGTGTCAGCGCATAGGAGTTGAAGGTGCCATTGGAGGCGTCGTTGAGACCGCGCGCCCCCGCCCACACCTTCACGAGCCGCACCAGCACCGGCAGCCGGTCATCAATCTGCGCGCCGGAGGCAAGGCACTGAATCAGCCTTTGGCGCGAGTCGCAAGCCACGTAAGAGAGTCGAATGTAAGGCTGCTGAACAGTGCAAAGGCGCTGCAGGCAGCATGATCTCATGGGGTCAGACCGGCACAGCGTGAGAGTTGCCGCGGGTACGCACTTCGCACAGCATGCGCAGCACGTGGCACTTGAATGCCCCGCCGGCTCCGGACACGCTCATGTCACAGGACAGCCCTGTAGCAGGCAAGTACACCATATCTTGCAGTGCCCGTCGTCGCCCATTGCACCACCAATCACGACTGGACCTGCTGCTCAGGCCTTCAGGCGCGCCACTCAACCACTGCAGCAGTCAGGAGAGAACACTGCCGCTGGCGCAAAAAAACCCTAGATAGTAAAATTTATTATTCACCCTGCTGCCACCCAGCTGATGCCATGCCCACCTGTGGGGCCGTCAAGGAACTTGATGATGGGCACGCGCGCGTGCAGGATGGTCTCCACATAGCCGCGGGTGGCATTGTGGCGCCGCAGCAGCCTCATGACCGCCTGACAGGTGTTCAAACAGCATTCAGTAGGCGCTGAGGTGCTCCGTGGCGGGGTTCATGTGGCCATGAGGGAACAACAGGAGGCTGCTTGGCATCACGACTGGTCACTGGTGTGGCTACGGACTGACCCGAAGCAGGTCTGCTCGCATCTGCGTCGGCACCTCGCAGACTGGCACTGCCGGCCGACCGTCCCTGCACACGCACGGCATGCCATGTGCAGCTTCAGCATCTCACTGATGATTATGAGGCACCTTCAAGCTGGGCCTAGACCTGGGAAGCCTTTCAGGTCGAAAGTAATCCTGAATCGTCACGGAATGCAGAGCAACCAGTTCAGGTTGTGTGTCAGGTTGCAAACCAATCAAAAGGTCAAGTCGTTTGTGCACCTGTAGCGGAGCTCGCCATCGATTGCCACGTCCAGGTCGCCCTCCGGCGAGTACAGGCCGCTGCAGACGCAGCAATGGTCGTCACAACATGTTTTGGATGCGCAGCTCAAAATGCCACGCCAAAACTTTTGTACTCGACAGCGGCCAATCCCTGCAGCTAAGCTGCAGCAACGCGAGTTGTGCACCTGACAAAGGAGCCGTATGGCCGCACTCTCAGCCCAGAAAAGCCCTGCGCAGGGGTAGCAACATCTGCCTCGAATTGTCAAGCGAAACACACACCTGTGAGCGGCTGGCAGTTGTGAGGCGTGGCAACACGCGGCAAATGCAAACCTAAAACAGTGTGAACCGAGAACTGAAGACTTGCTGTTACCAGCACATCGGGCCGGATGAGGTCGTCCAGCCGCCGCAACACATCAGCCCTCAGCGCGGCATCCGCAGGAGTTGGCGTCTCCCGCTGCAGCAAACGGGACGCAAAGCCATGGTGCAAGCTTGCACGATACAGCCTGCAATTTGACGATCTGGGACAGCAAACAGCGCAAGGTTACTGGATGGCTGATCTTGGAGTTGAACGTCTGGGGGTAGACTTGCTGCGGACCATGATCTGTCGGCTGATCTCTCTTGCATCAGATCATCAAACATCTGAGTCCGATGGCATCAGTCCCAATGAACTCATCGTCAGGCCCAGTTTGTTACATCAAGTATCAACACCTGGTGGCAGCTCCCTACCTGCACAAGGCTGGCAAAAGCCTGTGCCAGGGATGCCAGCCCCTGCGGACTCCAGAGCGCCTCGCTGTGCAGCCGCTGCAGCGCCTCGCGGCACATGCGCTCCGCCTCCGCCACCACGCCGCCGGAAGATCTATCGTCTTCACTGTCTGAGGACTCCGAGCCATTGCCGCCGCCGCGACGGCGGCCGCGCCTCGCGCGGCTTGACTTCGAGCCGCGCTTCTCTGTATGTGACTTGCCCTGCGGCTGCACAACTGCGGCTGATGCGTCGGCGTCGGCGTCTGCCGTCACCTCTGCAGTGGCGGCAGACGCAGCGGCCGGCTGGCGTGGGTCTGCAGGGTGCTGCGCGGCGGCGGCCGCCACAGCCGTCGCCACGCGAGCGTCGGCGGCCACGATGGGTGCTGGCGCAGCTGCTGTGCCGCCAGCTGTGCCGCCGCTGTTGGCCATAGTGCCGCTGCTCTGCCTTGCCGATGGCTTGGCGCCTGGCTCCGGTCCTGTCGGATTGCCCAGCACCAGGCCCTTCAGGAGGGCATTGACCTGCGTGTAACGCCGTCGGCACGTGCTGCTGCCGCTGGTGAGGCGCTGCCGTGTTCTGCTTCAGGCGTCTGCAGCATGGTGGCCTCGCTTGCCACTATGCGTACCGGCCCACTGACCGGCGAGCTACTCCCTCATGCTGCCGCACCATGCGCACTGACGCTCACTGACGGCACTCTCCGCTCGGTGCGCTCAACACCTCCACATCATTCTGTCACAGGTCACGGATCACGTCAGTGAGAGGGCCTGAAGCATGTCCGCCAGGTGTGGCGCAGAGCGCTAGGAATTGATTCGTACGGTGCAGTGCAGGTTGGAACCTTGCAAATTTTTTTGCTTATGCAGTCACCTTGATATCGGCCTTGCCAAGATCGGGTGCCGAGACCTGCCTGAGCGTACCTCGATGCAGACTTTCGAGATGTGAGGCGAATGGCAACGCTGAACAGCTCACAAATCACCGGCAGTTTGGCAAAGCGCCGGACCCCATAGTTTCGAGATGACTGTCAATCTGACGACACCCACTAAGTGTCCAAGCCTCCGAAGTGTGCGATTGATCCGACAGATTCAGGATACCAGGTCAGATCGGAGCTGTGATGCTGTGTTGTGTTGGAAGCAGCAATCGGCAGCAGGAAGGCTCCGACCATCGAGCTGGCCTCTGGCTGGCCTGACGCCCTGACCTGGCGTTGAAGAGGAAGCAGAGTCTCTGGTGGAAGCAGAGGAAGAAATTCACACAATTGCCCGGCGCAGTTTTGCCCTGCACGGCAGAAGCCATTGCAAGCACGCAGAGGCGAGTGCGGTGTGACAGGTGCACGGCCTGAAAGCTGCTCTGCGGCCGCGTCTCGGCCGAGGCCGGAGTTTGCAGCGTGGACAAGCCTTTCAAAACTTCACCTGCGACACAGCAGGGGTGATCAGCGTAGCACTAGATCGCTGCGCAGCCGTTGTTGCCATTGGGATCGCCGTCCCGCCGCTGCTGCCGCCATCGGACCGCGTCACCAGAGGTGCTTCTCCTCAGCACGCGGAGAAGCACTGTGACTGCTGCATTTGTAGGGTCAGCGGGCAGCGCCCCGCGCTAACTGCGGCATCCGCACCGCTGTGCTCGTGTAGCGCTTGCTGCTGCTGTGTGCAAGCGTTGCACTAGGGAGCTGAGTGCCGCGTTGCAAGGGCGTACTGCCCGTCAGAGCTTGTCAGGACGAATGACTGAACTTGTCAGCCGGGCGCGGGGACCGGCCAGTAAAGGTTGTACCTTGCATCGTAGCAGTAGCGTCCTGGCTGCGTTCATCTGGAGGTTGCCGCGGGTGACGTCCGCAGGTACAAGCCTTACTCCACAGGGTAAGCAGCACTTCGGGCCTGCCGTGCTGACTGCCACACAGACGCGCCCGGGGCTCGGCGTATTGCGCGTGCTGTGACCTGATTGCAGCCCAGGACGTTCTTTGCGGGCTTCTGACGCTCGACTTGCTGCCCTTCTCGGCGGCAGTTCTTTCCAGATCGTTCAGGCCGTTCCCTTGCGTAGCTGATCCCTGGGTGCCAGCGCGCGTGGTCGCTGCTCAGGCATGTTTGAAGTACTTGGGATGCTGACATGGATTACGGGGCCCGAGGGGTTAGCTCTGCTACACCTTGACGACTTTGTTTCAGTGCAGTGTGTTATGTGCCGCAGCGTGCCACCTCATGGGTTTTCAGCTGCTTGCGGTGGACAGGGCAATGACACGTGGGCCCCCTTTGCTAGCAGGTGGGAGTCTGGGCTGGGGCTGCAGCCGCCGAACTTGGACATTCTGGTGTATCCTGGTCGGCTGGCCTGCCGTGCACAGCCGTTGCCGTGCACAGCCGTTCAAAGCTGCTGGGCACCTGCTGGCTGAGCGGCAGGGGCAGCGAGCGTCAGTCAGGAGTTCAGCATCGGCAGCTGCGGGGAATATCAGCTGTGCCTCCGAGCTGGGAACCCGCATCCCATCTCAGCGGCATCAGCACCGGTAGCGCAAGCCCAGCGCTGCTGAGTCAGCCCGTGCAGCCATGTCAGGCGCCGCGGCCCGCGATGGCAACGGCAGCGACGACTCGCTGTCCGAGAGCAACCCACTGTACAGCCACCCCTACTACTCCCCTGTGAAGGTGCGCCCTCCACATGTGGCTCTGCACCAGCCAGATGCTGCTGATTTGTCAGTTGGATCCTCCAGCACATTGTCACCACTGCCTGTAGCATCTCCTGAGCAGCGGATCCTTCCTTCTGTAAACCCGTATCTTTTACCACGCGGCTCAGGTGCTCAGTCGGGGGGCGGCGGGCAGCCTGCAGTTAGCGACGGACACGCGGAAGAACTCGTATGTTGTCATCAAGCTGCTGGAGCGCGGCCCTGGCGTCACCAAAAACCTGGAGCGGGAGCTGCTGGCTCACCGAAGGTGTGCCGCTGCGCCTTCAGCATGTTGTGGACGTTGTGGACCAAGAGCCCCTGCTTTGCATCTCCTGCAGCTGGCAAGCTCCTACCACCACGTGCAGTCACATAATGGGCTGGAGATGCTTGGTGGGATCTGCCGCGCTGCAGCAGTAGGCTGGTGGAGTTCTTGACGTCCTGAGGCCGCAATGCCTGGCTCATGTCGCTTGGCATTGGCTGAATATTGACATTCGATTATCGCACAGGTGCCATGCGCACCCCAACATCGTGCAGCTGAAGGAGGTGTTCCTGACGACGCACTACCTGGCCATCGTCATGGAGTACATGAAGGGCAGCAACATGCCGACCTACCTGGCCAAGCACGCGCCGCTTCCCGAGCCCGTCGCAAGGCGCGTCACTGCTGACATCTTTGCGGGACACCGGCAAGACTTTTCGCCTCAGCTGACGACTGGCACCGGATGCCAGATCAGCAACCGCGGCCTGATCAGCTGTTGACAAATGCCAGATCCTGCAGACGTGCTTCTACATTACAGACGCCGCTTGAGGGCTGCTGACAACCCATGCTCTGCACACCACAGGTGGTTCTTTCAGCAGCTGGTGCTTGTCTTTGATTTTTACCACCGGCTGGGCCTCAAGAACCGGGAGGTGAGACCGCACAGCTGTGGCCAGTCACATCGCACTCCTGTTCTAGGTACTTCCAGTTTCCGTACTCCACAGGCACTTGCACACCTCCATACTCAGTGAGTGAGCTGATGTGCCTGCAGGTCCGGCTGCACAACCTGATGCTGGCCTCGGACAGCCCGCGCTCCGCACTGAAGATCTCGGACTTCGAGTACTCCAAGACAGAGCAGGTGCAGGGCACGGCACTGTACCTTATGACACCATGCCCAAGATACGGCAAACATGGGCACGGCAAACATGGGCAACCGCTCTGCTGCGTGTCCGGGATGCTGCCAAGCCAAGCGGGAGTCACACTGCCCAGATAAAATAGAGCCTCTGACATTCAGCTTTGTGTCTCCACAGGTCAACAGCGACCCGAAGAGTGCGCTGGGCACGCTGGCATACACGGCGCCTGAGGCCCTGATGCACAACTTCTTCGACGGCTCTTGCTCTGACGTGTGGTGCTGCGGTGTCATGCTGTACATCATGGTCACTGGTGCGTCTCTGCATGGGTTAAGTGCTTGCGTATACCAGTCACAAGAAACTCTCTTTGATTCATGCCGTCACACAGTGCTGTCACAAACCTTCCGTGAAGTCGACCAGCTGCATTGCTGAGTGTGGTTCACCTATTGTCCAACCAGCCATTCGTTTGGATCTGCAGGCAAGTTCCCCTTCGGCGATCCAGAGGCGGCCAACGGCAAGCATGGCGTGCAGAATATGATCGCCAAGATCATGAAGGTGCACACTGTCTTTACTCTATGTAAGTGTCTACGACCAAATACTACTCAACAGGGTGGTTATTCATGATAGGCTATGGCATGATGGCCCTGGATGGCCAGACCTTGTATTGCCCCATGGGGTGATCGATCTGACCTAGCAGGCATGAGCAACTGCCACTTGCAGTGTGCAAGGAGCCTGCAGGTCAGAGTGCTGGGGTGCAGGCAGTACAGAAGTACGATTGCAAACACATTAAGTTGCACAACACGTCCAAGAGGGTGTTGGTCAGAGTGGCCCTGTCGAATGAATCGCAAATGTGATCTCGGCATGTGTCAGCTCCACCTGTTTGCTGATAATGGCACAGCGATGTGACCCGTGGCCACAAATTGTATAACAAGCATACGGCGGTACCGAGTCCGGAGGCACAGGCGCTGTTGCTCCTCGGGGGTTCCCAACAGAGCAGGTGGAACCGTCATGTTTGCTCCGCAGGTGAACATCCAGTGGCAAGAGAGGCAGAGCCGAGAACTGGAGGGGATATGTACATACATTCCCATGTGCATTGTCTCAGCCCTTGTATGTCACATCGCAGGTGAAGCACGAGCAGCCAGAGGGGCTGAACCAGAAGGCGCTACTTTGCAGCGCCTTGGTTGTTACCATAGCATACGAAGAATGCCCCGAAATTTGACGAGCATATGACAACGACATCCAGATTTGAATATCTTGTTGTCGCTTTACGCAGTTGAGCTATGAGCAGCCGGAGGGCCTGAGCACGGACTGGAGAGGCGATGCTGCGCATTGTTCATAGTAGAAGATTGTCATCAGTTCTGCTTGGAGACCATTCTTCCCACATTTGCAGATCAACTACGAGCAGCCGGAGGGGCTGAGCCCGGGGCTGAAGACGCTGCTGCTTCTTCAGTGTTAATGCGCGTGCCTGTCCTGCATGTGGAGACTGTTTTTTTGAATGTTGCAGGTGAACCACGAGCAGCCAGAGGGGCTAAGCTCGGAGCTGGAGGCGCTGCTGCGCATCATTTGTAAAAGGTTGTATTGAGCCCTGCAATGTTAGACCATCATCTCCAATTCTGCAGGGCAACCACGAGCAGCCGGAGGGCCTGAGCCCGGAGCTGGAGGCGCTGCTGCGCATTGTTCGAAACTACTTTCCTAGTCACTGAACCTGCATGTGGGTGTCGTCACTTTTCAGGTGAACTTCAAGCAGCCGGAGGGCCTGAGCCCGGAGCTGGAAGCGCTGCTGCGCAGCGTCCTGGCGACAACCTCAGCATACACTAAGAGCGCAAAACTAAAGTGTGTTTTAGGTTTTGTATCAAAAGTATCAGTTCCGATTGCACAGGTGAACTACGAGCAGCCGGAGGGGCTCAGCCCGGAGCTGGAGGCGCTGCTGCGCAGCGTGCTGGTCGCGGACCCGGCCAAGCGGCCGTCGGTGCAGCAGCTGCTGGCGCACCCCTGGGTCGCAGTCGGCCTGCCCCCGGGCATGCTGCAGTGCAACGAGAAGGTACTTTTTTCAAGCCAGAGCCTGCTCTTTTAGTTAATCGAGCGTAGTTGCTGGCGCACCCCTGGGGCCGCCGTCGGCCTGCCCCCTGGCATGCTGCAGTGCAACGAGAAGGTATATTTTTCCAAGCCAGATCCTGCTCTTTTAGTCAATCGGGCGTAGTTGCTGGCGCACCCCTGGGGTCGCGGTCGGCCTGCCCCCTGGCATGCTGCAGTGCAACGAGAAGGTGTTCTCAGAACCAGATTCTGCTCTTTGAACAAGCGGAACACAGCTGTTGGCGAAGCCCCGAAACCCTGGTTGTTGTTGGTTCCGCCCCAGGCGTGCTGCAGTGCAGTGAAACATGATGTGACAGCAACCCTTGGCCTGTCCATGTGCCGAGGGGCCTTCGGGCTGTGCTTTGCGAAGAGTGTCAGCACATGAGCTAATATCCTTGCATATTCTCACTGTACAGGTGCTCAGAATGCAGCCGCCGGCGTCGATGCAGAGTGAGGACGACATGCAGCGCATCGCTCGGGAGGCGCGCGTGCCCGTCATGACCGGCCAGGGAGAGGACATCGATGGCATGGCCGATGAGGTCATGGACCAGGACGAGATGGTGAGGATTACTTCATCTGTAGTCTGCCGTGTCACATAGACAACCGATCGTGCTTGCCCTTTGCAAGTAACCCTTGGGTCATGGGGCCCATGGTCAACAAGGTGGGGGCACCCTCCCGGGGGGCGGCTTTGCTGGTTTTCAGGACTGCAGGGCTGGTGTGATCACCCCCTGGTGATGCATGCTGCTGTGCGGGGCTCGCGCCCTGCACATTCCTGCGGGTTGCAGCCTGACACCTGGTCCGGCTGGACTGCAGGAGGACCTGCTGGATGATCTGGATCTGGTGGCCAACAATGGCCGCGGCACACAGTATTGACCGCCTGCCGCGATGCCGCAGCAGTGGCCTGCGCTCTCACGCTGCTGGCGGATGTGAAGTCGGCAACTGCATGGCCGCAGCGCAGCTCCCCATCAGAGTGCAAGGTCCAACAAATTACCAAAGAAGCCAAACAAGCTTCTCGCACGAAGGTTGACACCATTGTAGCGACCCGCAGCCTGGCATGTTGCCACTGCAATGTGTAGCAGCTCTTTGCAACCGCTGACCTTCAGCTGTGACCTTTGTACCACTGCTGCTGCTGGGGCGTGGGCCTGCGCGCAGTAGCGAATAGGTGAGACAAGCTTCTGCGGGCGCTGATTTCGAACACTGGCAGAATTTCAACCTGTGTCACGCTGCGTTTGACATCAGCGCACTCAGAGCTTTGCTTTCGATCGAATGCGACGTACTGCTGCGTATGCAGAGGGGCAACACTGTAAGCTTCACAGAGTGATGCCACTGTAAGCTGCATAAGTCAGCATGAGTCTCAGACAATGACAGTGGACATGTCACTGCTCATTTGGTCCGTTCCTCCATTGATGGTAAGCAGGATGCTCACAGTCCAGGTTGATAAGCATCTTGAAGCACGTGCCGGTTAGTAACCCACGCCTGCACAACCTTCGACACAGCATAGGCGGGTCACGGACGGCCGGATAATCAATTTGACAAGCAGACTAGCAGTTTCCACAGGAGGGTGATGGCAGCTATGTGGACAACTGCGATTTGTGACAGCCTGTGATTTCCAACAGATTATCATGCTCAGTGCAGCTGCAGTGTTCGGGCGTCGCCCTGCGGGACGCTGCGCAGAGCATATTCTGAGTTCACAGAGCTTGTGGCATCAAGGTGAGACCACAGGCTTGACATTTGTCTTAGAAACGTCTATGCATGTTGCCATGTGAGTCAACAAAAGATCACACAGCAAGGAGGCCGAGGGGCAGGCTTTCTCGCAGGCTTTCAGCACATGCTGCAAAAACACGCTTGACTCAAGCTCGAAGCGAGTCAGCCGTGTGACAATCATGTGCACAATGCCAGTGTGTTCTCATGACGCCCCTGTCAGCCCTACGGATCTGTGCCTCAGCAACATACGTTTCAGGCAGTTTCTGCATCATCTTGGCATGCTGTCAGGCGGCGACGCTCACCAAGGCGCAGGCTGTGCCCTCCACAACAGCGCCGCATGCCGTGAGCAGGATGCTACAGGGCAGGCCGCAGCGCAGGTGCACGCCTTGGTTCCCCAGACATGACAGTGATGAGCGCAGTATGTGTGGTGCGGCGATCTGTACAACTTCACAACTTCGATATCGATCGAAGGTTTGCAGCGGCGGCTCGATTAAACGAGGGCCTGATGCGCAATGTGCTGTGATGCAGGTACATGCAGCGCAGCAGCCAGCACAGCAGGGCCAGCAGCAGCCGCGCAGCCTGTACGTGTTCAACGTGGAGGGCCGCCGCTGGAACGCGCCGCTGCTGCTGGGGCTCGCGGACTACTTCGAGCGGCACTACTCCAAAGTGGTACGCCATTCCATACCAGTAGTGCTACATTGACATTGATTGCAGCTGTTGGCCTGCTGTGACTGCTGGTGGATCTGCAACACATTGCTGTATGCATCAGACTCCCACTTGCGTCCCACTTGGCGGCTGCAGATGTGCAACTTTGGCACATGAAGCGTGGGCTGATATCAGAGACCTGGATGCGATTGCAGGGCCTCTTCCAGCCGATCGCGGGCATGCCATTCTCACATTCCGCTACAGGGCTGCCACGCCATGTGGAGCTGCTGCACAGCGTGTTTGCGCTGGGCGGCGACCCGGAAGCCATGCTGGGCGTCAGCAGGTGATGCAACTCTGCAGCTTGCTCATGTGGGGTTGCATCTTTTAGCATTGCTGGATGCTCCTGCTATGGCCTCACAAACACTGCTGCTGGGCGGCGGCTTGAACGCCATGCTGAGCATCACCAGATGATGATTCCACAGCAAAAGGCCGGGATAATCTGCACATCCACCTGGGGACAGTCCAGGCTGATCAGAGCCAGCAGGAGAGGCTGGCATCATCTGTTTGTGTGTCCTGCAGGCAGGACTGTGTCGATGCACTTGCTGCCAAGAAGCTGGACGAGCTGTTTGAGCGCATCTACGCCAAGTTCGAGCCGCTGCAGGCGGCACACGGGCTGCTGCTGGTGGAGGGCACCCACGAGGATGGCCCTGTAGGTGAGCCAACCCCGACCTTCACAATGCTCTTGGCTTGAGATCCAAATTCAGTGGCCCAGTGCTGCTGACCCTACAGGTGCGGCTCCAGGGGTTACATTCAGCCTTGGACTTTTATAGCTCGATTTGGCGTCCCCCCCACTCAGGTGTGCCTGGCGACCGGCTGGAGTTGGATGCCAAGCTTGCAGCGTAACTGAGCAGCCTCGTGCTGGACATCAGGCAGGGCAGGGTTGAACATTGAAGTTTTCCATTCAGGTGTGCCCGGCGACCGGCTGGAGCTGAACGCCCCAGCTGGCGGCGTTGCTGAGCAGCCCTGTGTTGCTGAGCAGCCCCGTGTTGCTAACATGGTGGGTGCGAGACTCAACACAATTAGTTTTCGTATTCTTTCAGGCGTGCCTGGCGACCGGCTCGAGCTGAACGCCCGGCTGGCGGCGTCGCTGAGCAGCCCCATGCTGCTGGGTCTGGACGTGCGGCAGGGGCAGAATTCAGCAGTGAACTTTCCCATTCAGGCGTGCCTGGCGATCGGCTGGAGCTGAACGCCAAGCTGGCGGCGTCGCTGAGCAGCCCTGTGCTGCTGGCTCTGGACGTACGGCAGGGGCAGGATGCAGCGGGCGTCGCGCGCTCGGCCACGATCGCCAAGAACACGGCGGCGGAGGAGGGCGCTGATGTGCTGGGGCTCGTCGTGAACCAGGCGCGGTGATCTTCCCCCAAACTGCTCCTGTAGCTGCTGCCACATGTGCAGGAGCAGCTGATGCAGCGGCTGAGAAACAGCTGGAGGCTTCATAGACATGATCACGATATCATGCACTACTGCTACATCAGCCATGTGATTGACTGACAGTCCTTCGTCTTGCTTTTGCCGCCTGCAGCTGCCGCCAGCTGCGCCGGGCGAGATGCTGCAGCAGCTGCGGGACGGCTGAAAGCCGGCAGGTCGGCGCACATGTGCTCCTAATGGATTATGCACCTGATCAAAAGTCACAATGATGCTGCAGCTGCCGCCGGATGCGCCGGGGCAGATGCTGCAGCAGTTGCGAGACTCGCTGGAGCCGGCCGGCCTGCGCGTCTTCGGCGGGCTGCCGCTCGACGCCGTGCTGCGCAGCGTGCGCCTGGATGCCGTGGCTGCAGCAATTGGCACCAAGCTCATCGCCGGACAGGAGGCCCTGCTGGATGCCAGCGCGGCAGAGGTGATGCTGTGCGCATCACCTCTGCATGTCGAATCAGATGTGCCAGGGTACGGGCTGCACGCGGATACTGGAGTCGGGACGACCACGCCGTGCTGTTTTGACATTTGCAAGAAGTAGTGGGAGCTAGCACCTTCACGACATGCTGTCCGAGGTGACATTGGCTGCAACAAAGCTGAGATTGTAGTCCTGTTGCACATCCTTTTTGCGAACCATGGTGCACTGCAGGTCGTTGTGGGTGCGGGCAGCTTCACAGACATGCTGGCGGATGTGGAGTCCGCATCGGGGCGGCCGCTGCTTGTGACACCGGCCACACGCCCTGACATCATCCTGGGCGTCGGCGCCGCACAAGTCAGTGTATTCGTGAAACTGCATCCAGGCGAATGTCATGCCAGTGATGGCTACCTGAGCACGTCCTCTGTGGACATGTCGCGCAGATGGTTCTTGCCGAAAGTTTGATGGGCAATGGTCTTCACCGACCCTGCAGGCTGCAGGAGGCGGCCCGCACCCGGCTGGCGTGTTGGTTACAGACGCAGAGCGCTTGGGTGAGCCAACAAACAAATTCCACTTCTCACACCAGTCGACCCAGTTGCTGCAAATCGCTTGCTGCAATGAATGTCATTCTGGTGGGACCAACTGTCATCACAGGATGGCCTTCCTCTTTCAGCTCGACATCGCTGGATCGAATAACTTGTTTTGTGATGGGCTGTGTGTTCACAGACAAGCGTGTGGCCAAGATCCTGGGCTCTGGGGACCTGGGCTCGGTCTTCCGGGCGCCGGTGCTGACAACAGCCACGCCGCTGCGGGAGGCCCTGCAGCAGCTGGGCGAGATGGACGGCGGCGAGATCCTGCCCTCGAGCTCCGCCAAGATCGAGCGCGCCAAGGCGCTGTTCGCAGAGTGAGTGCAATGACACCTGCTTTGGACATCGTATTCCGATACCTGGTCTATGCAAGCTGGAAACACAGGGCGAGGTCGTGCAGCAGCTTGGGGACACCAACAGCGGCGACTTCCTGGCCATGCGTCTCAGCCAAGACCGAGCACGCAAACTGCTCGGTCGCAGCGTGAGCAAATATGTCTCTGACATTGCGATACATCCCATTCATGTGGCATTATTCTGCGATCACGGGTGCGAGAGGCGTGACCAGCTGCAAACCTGAAGATCGCGCCTCACAAGAATTGTCAGACTGCCAGGAAGCACTGAAGGAGGCCTGCATGCCATGTCTCGGCTGCACATCTGGCACAAATGACAGGACCGCAGCAATTTCCACATGGGTCTTATGACTGCAGGCACGTTGACGGCGCGGCACTGGCGGCAGCATTGGATGCCCCACCGGCCATTGAGCGGCAGACGCCCAAGTCATTCCTGCACACCCTGCAGCGGAGGTGCGGCGCTTTGTGCTGACCATTGTGCTGGTCACTGCCACATCACGAAAAGAGCCTCTCGAGCACTTGCCTGAGTGGTTCAAGCGTGTGATCGATGAGTCAATGCAAGTGCCATCTCACATGTCTAACATAGATGATACCTCGGAGGTTGCTGCTCATCTCTTCAGGTGCATCTTGCATCGGGCTGCCAGGGTGCCGCTGGCAGTGCGTGCTGCCGGCAGTGGCGATCCTCTTCAGTAGGAAGTCTGTCATGCGAAGACCTGCGCTCCCAATGACCGCAGGTGCGCGGAGCAGCGGCAGCGCATTGTGCTGCCAGAAGGCAGCGAGCCGCGGGTGCTGCGGGCGGCGTTGGTCCTTCACAGTCATCGAATCGAAGCTTAAATCACCACTCGTTGGACCGCAGGTGTATGCAGCAGCGGCAGCGCATTGTGCAGCACCCGCAGGTGTATGCAGCCGCGGGTGCTGCGGGCGGTGTTGGTCCTTCACAGTCATCACAACGAAGGTTCAATCACCACTCTTTGGACGTCAGGTGTATGGAGCAGCGGCAGCGCATTGTGCTGCCGGAGGGCAGCGAGCCATGGGTGCTGCGGGCGGTGGTCCTTGACAGTCATCAAATCGAAGTTTGAACCACCTCTTTGGACCGCAGGTGCGCGGAGCAGCGGCAGCGCATTGTGCTGCCGGAGGGCAGCGAGCCACGGGTGCTGCGGGCGGTGATGGTCCTTCACAGTCATCAACACGAAGGTTCAACCACCACTCTTTTGACCGCAGGTGTACGGAGCAGCGGCAGCGCATTGTGCTGCCGGAGGGCAGCGAGCCGCGGGTGCTGCGGGCGGCGGCGGAGATCACTCGCCGCGGGTTGGCCGACATCACCCTGTTGGGCAGCCCAGATGCAGTGAAGGTGCGAACACACCTCTATCAGGCGTGTAAGATTCAGTATGCAACGGCTTGCAAGGGCGCCGACACCACCCTGCTGGGCAGCCCGGATGCAGTGGAGGTGGGTGTGCGGATCTGTCAGGAGTGTACTCTGCAGCATGCGAGGCTTGCAGCTGGCAGCAGAGATCACGCGCCGCGGCCTGGCCGACATCGCCCTGCTGGGCAGCCCAAATGCAGTGGAGGTGTGACCGCGGACCTGCTAGGCGCGCCACATGCAGCGTGCAAGGCTGGCAAGCCGCAGCCAGACCCGCGCATGCCTGGGCAGCCCAGATGCAGTCAAGATGTGTCCACCATCATGTCAGGCGTTCAATATACAGTGTGCAACGCTGGCAAGGGCGCGGACATCTCCCTGCTGGGCAGCCCAGATGCAGTCTTGGTGTGTCCGTGGATATGTTTGGCGTCCAACATCTAGTGTACGAGGCTGGCAAGCCGCAGCCAGACCCGCACTTGCTGGCCAGTGTCGCCGTGCTGGAAGCCCAGTTGCAGTAGGTTTACAGGACAGACGCCGGCGTGTGTGACTCGCACATCCAGCTAGAACACCTTGCATCAGCTGCCCAGGCCATGCACCATGCCGCACTGGTGCGTGTAGGCATGCTGCGATCTACAGCAATTTGCACCAGCTGTCGTCTTCACCTTCTTCTTCGTTGCATACAGGACGAGGCAGGCCAGCTGGGCGCGGCAACCTGGGGCTGCAGCATCCTAGAGAAATTATCAACTGACCATGGCTCAACCTTCTTCTGCGGATGTGATTATCTGCAGTACGAGGCGGACAAGCTGGGCGTGAACATCTCGGGCTGCAGCATTCTAGAGGAGCTTCAAACTGACCATTGCAGGACCTTCCACTGTGCGCAGGGCGAGGCAGACAAGCTGGGCGTGGACATCTCGGGCTGCAGCATCGAGGACCCCGCCTCCTCGCAGCGACTGGACAAGTATGTGGAGGTGCTGTGCGAAGCGCGCAAGCACAAGGTGGGATTTTCTCAGGAGGGAAAGCTTTTCAGGACGGGAAGTTCCATCTTATCACAACTGATTGCGCCAGAGCCTGTGGCAGGTCCCTAGCATACAAGCGAATCAATATAAACCTTTCAGCATAGTCCCGAGACCAGGGCACAGCTGCGAATACCTCCGTATGATGCAGGGCACAACGCCTGAGATGGCTCGAGACATGCTGGAGGTATGGCATCATTGCAGTTGCCATGTGGTGTCTGCTGCGGACCCGACTGCAGAGTTGCAGTTGTCATCATAAGCACGCTGCATCATGACTTGACAGCGCATGGGCGTTCTCTTATCCGAAACATTAAAATGCAGGACGTCAACTACTGGGGCACGATGGCGGTTGCCGCTGGGGACGCCGACGGCATGGTCAGTGGGTGAGGGTCCGCCTGAAACGGCCGTGGCTAGTGTGTGCTGCCAACTGCGCGTTATGTGACTGACAGTGCAGCTCGCCCTGCACACATGGGACATGCTTGTACGCTGCAGCGTGCTGATGACATGCCGCCAGCTGCACTGCAGGGCAGTTCACACAACGGCAGCCACGATCCGGCCCGGGCTGCAGGTGCTGCGCAGCAAGGCGGTGCCGCTCGTGTCGTCCGTCTTCTTCATGCTGCTGCCTGACAGGGTGAACTGTGTGTCTTTATAAAACCGTTTGTCAATCTTCAATTATGCTAACCATCCAGCAAAACTCATATCTTGAACACCCTTGCTGTCCTGCCCCCCCGGCAGAGCAAAAGTGCCATCAGCGATTCTGTGCTGTGCTGCAGTGGGCGGCATCACAGCGCAGACGATGACTTCAGTCGGTGTGCATGCAGGTGCTGGTGTACGGTGATTGCGCCGTCAACGTCAGCCCATCCGCCGCGGACCTGGCCAACATCGCCATTGCGTCGGCGGACACGGCAGCGGCGTTCGGGGTGGACCCGCCGCGCGTGGCGATGCTGTCGTACAGCACCGGCGCCTCTGGCAGTGGCGCAGAGGTCGACAAGGTGCGCGCTTGCAGATGGGCCAGTCGAACTCGCTGATTCAGCGACGCTGTCGTTCAGCACTGGCCCCAGCGCGTCGGGCAGCGGTGCAGAAGTCGAACAGGTGTGTGCTCGCTGTCAGGACTGCCTGCTTCTGCTGATCCACAGCAACACAACCGTGTTTTGGCGGCAGCTGGGCCAGGAGCAAGAGTGCTGGAGCAGAGCTGCAGCAGCCCTGTACGGTACACCTTGATGGTGGCGAGAGCCCATCGACACCTCACTTTCGGATCTGTACTGCTTCATTGGCTGTTGGATGAGAGGATCTGCAAGCTGGTAGGTGGATTGGTGACTGTTTCGTTGGAGAGACCTGAGATGGTGCCGCAACAAACCGGCAATCTGCTGGCAGAGGCACAGGGACCCTCCTGTCCGGCACCAGCTGTCATGCGTAGTATCGTATGACTTATCCACGAACCAGCTGTGCGACTTCAAGGTGTACGAAGGCCGTGACCGGTTGCCGGACAGCTTGTGCTGCTGACCACCTGGCGTGTCGGAGGTACTACAAATCACTGATGTGTACCAAGCAGATCTTCGCTGTACCAACACCAACCAGCAAGTACATCAACACAAATGCCAGTCCTGCTTACTTGTGTTCAAGGTCGTTGTAGGTCTTTCTATTGCTCTGGCAATTAGGCGATCAGGTGACTTTACGGAATGCTAGGTCCACCGACTGCCGTCGTGTGGCCACCATGCTGAAAATTGTGGCAGATGCTGTCACTGGACGATGCAGCCCTTTCCGGCAGTGATGAGAGATGCCACTCGATTGCGGCCAAGTGCTAGGCTGGCAGGCGGTGCAGATCAGCAGCGTAAGCAGAAGCGTGAAGCAAGTGATGTGGACCCTGCACGATCTTTAACACTGCGCTGCCCCAAACATGCAATGCGGGACAAGCCAAATCTGCGGTTCGTATAGAGTCATCATGGCGCACTGGCCGCAGCTGCCGGTGGAGGACCCCGAATGAGCAGGTTGCTGTTGCTCGTGGGACAACATCGGCCACCGTGCACCGCCTGATTAGCCCATTGGATGTGACACGGCAGATTGCGTCGCGTTCGCAGGTCAAGGAAGCGGTGGCAAAGGTCAGGGAGCGCCGACCTGAGCTGTTGGTCGAGGGCCCCATCCAGTACGATGCAGCAGTGGACCCGGCCATCGCCGCTGTCAAGATCAAGGTGCGTGGGTCTGGCACTGCATCATCAGAAAGTAGCAGTCATGGTCTGTCAGGCCGCTGACGTTGACGTGCCGGCATGTGTTGATCTGGTGCCCTGTGCAGGGCAGCTGCGAGGTCGCAGGCAAAGCCAGTGTCCTCATCTTCCCAGGTGACGCGCAGCGTATTTCCAGCGCATCAGCATCACACATAACATGCCTGCTTACTGTTGCAACTGGCGCACATTTGTGCCTACTGCCATGTCAGTGCTTAAGTGCGATGCGACATTTACATCTCGTGCTGTGCCCTGCAGACCTAAACACAGGCAACAACACATACAAGGTGCGCCCCCTCACACATTGATGCTCGGGCTCAAGAGGGCTGGAAACGTTGCAGCCCTCTTGGTCATGTCTTGATTCTGGCTGGCTGTGAGCGGTCTGCGGCATCTCAGGGAGCAAAGTTGACCCGCACCTTGATGACTCCTGCACACAGGCTGTGCAGCAGAGCACGGGGGCGTTGGCGCTGGGCCCCATCATGCAGGGCCTGCGGCTTCCGGTGAGGCGATCTCAGCGTGTTGTGAGTTCCACAGAGCTGCATCAGGGACAGAGTTGCCTTATTTAGTCAACAGGCACCTGCTCACAGACTTGCCAGACTGGATGTCCCACTCACCATGTGACGCTGTACTGCGCCACTGCTCGCAGGTGAACGACCTGTCACGGGGCTGCACCGTCAACGACATCGTCAACACCGTGGTCTGCACGGCAGTCCAGGCGCTCGCGGCGCGCTCAGCGGCAGCTTGACTTCTGGCAGCAGGAAGCGGCACGGCAGCCGCGACACAAGGCAATGGTACTGCAGAAATGTCATTCAGCGGCGGTCTGCCGCCTGGCAGCACTGCATGAAAACAAGCAGACAGCTGTGCAGCATGCGTGAGCGGGGCGCGAAGTGCTGTGCGACAGATTCCGACGAGTGCGGAGGCGGCCTGGTTGCGCAGGGGCACTTTGATGGGTCTGCTGGCGATTCGCCCTGTGACAGCAGCACAGTGTGCAGCAGGGCGCGAGTGGCCCTGACAGCGCACTGCGGCAGGAGTGCACGGCGGTTTGGCCTGCGGCTTTGAGTGTGTGAGACCAGCATGCCGGCTTCACCTAGCCTGGCATCTCCAAGTAGCCACGCTGGCGGCGCTGCAGCGATGGTGCAGCGGCTGATGTGCATGAACACGTCGCTCGTCTGGTGAAGGTTGCCTCCGGTGTCATGAACACGGCACTCAGCTGTGTTGTGGAACTAGGTATCGACCGAAACTGCACACAAGTCGGCTGGTCTGCTAGCTGGAACTTGGCGCCAATTGTTGACTACGTGGACAGGACCGGGTTCTCGGGATGTACCTGTCGCCGCGCTCGTACTGCTCCAACACTTCTCGTTTGAGAGCACTGGCGATGCATCCAGCTGACGATTGAGACATTTGTGTTGCAGCGCTGAGGTGCACCAGAAAGCGGGGTTGAGGGACGACCCCGGAAGCTGGACCCGAAGCGATCAATAGCATCTGGCGACAGGTCAAGCGACTACTCTGTGACCTCGACAACCAGGCGCCTGCTCACGAGCTTACATTACACATTTGCGTCCGCGACACCTCCACAGCGCTTTGCAGTAGCAGCCACATGCGCAAAGGTGTCACGGCAGTGCCGTTGCGTGGCGGTGCTGGATTGAGATAGGCCAGTTTCGGGCCGGGTGCTGGTCAACCAGCTGGACAGTGCAAGACGCAGCAGAAATTCATTCGCAATGCCGTGGCCGCGCCTCAAGGTGCCCAGCTTCCGCAACAGCAGCCGGCGCTGGCTGGGCACGGACTCGGCGCATGAGCTGGAGGGGTTCTCGCCTGCCAAAGTGCACAGCAAGGCGCAGGGGCCGCCTCTGGGCGATGGTAGCGGCCACCAACGGCTGCACAGCAGCAGCGCTGAGCTGGCTCAGGCTTCACAGCAGTCTACGCAGCAGCCGCACGGCCACATCCTCAGGTGCAGGCCCCGCACACATGCGTCTTCCGCTCTCCTAAAGTGTTATCGCTGGAGGTGCCAAAATTCCGGCCAGCGCCCTCAACATGTGTGTGGCACATACGCTATCTACTGTGTGCATCAGGCAGGAAACAGAGCTTTCCTGTACGCACGTCATGATTCAGCAGGCGCAGCTAGCGAAACGCCTGGCAGGGCAAATGAAAGGTCAACGTTTGTCCCATCGTCAGCAGCACTACCAACCGGCTGCTGCCGGCCTGCAGGCAGCCACATACATTGGGGGCATGTTCTGAAGCATGGCAGCTTACGCTGTGTCGCGTCTTGCTCGTTTGCCAGACATGTGCACGGTCAACACGGTGTCGCTTCTTTAGCGCTATTCGGATCGCGACTATCGCGCCTGCAGCCCAGTACGCTGTCAACACAATGCCGACAGTCGGGGTGGCTGAGATGTTGACCGTGGGGGCTGGCTTTGAAGGTCGAGTGGCATGCCCTGGCGGCCGCTTGGCTTCGATAGTCAGCTTCTTACTCACTGCTGTGCAAGTTGCGAGGCGCCCCCCTTACACAGGCGTTTGTTAGCATGAGCAGCTCCCAACATCTTGGTCTATCGCAATGTGAACCCGCGCTGTCGACCCTTGTGATCGCAATCACTGATCGTGAGCGTTGCACAGGTCGCACAGTGGCTACGGTGCCGAGGCGCCCGCGCTGGTGCACCGGTCCCGCACAGCACCCTCGCTGACCAGAGGCGACATCACGCAGCCGTTGGCAGGGCACCCACACTACCGGTGCGACATCTTGCGTGCAAGCTTTGTCCCGTTTCCGGAAGTCGGACCGCAGTCTGACAACCATCAACAGAATAAGAGTTTTGGCCAGCAAATGTGCATAGTTCCTACATTCCTGATGCACCTCTGACTCGCTTGCCCATTCATCTCGCAGGTGGCTGGCGGACGTCAACAGGTGTGGCCCTCCATGTGGCAAGCTGTAACATGTCTGGCCAGCTCAACTGGCTGCCTCTCTCTGCTGAGCAAACAAATCTATTCGCACACCCGCTGTCAGCATGCCCGTCGCACCGTCGCAACAGTACCATATCACCGCTGCGTGACTGTACTCCTCAATGTACCAGCGCGCTCCCTGATTACCCGGCGCCATGTGCATGTCTTACGTTCACTACTGACGCTGGTCAGCAGAACTGTAGGAATATGTGACAGTACCGCGCTGCAGGGCGTGCCTGCAGCTCCATCCCCGTCACCAGCGCTGCTCTTCTTGTGCATCGCATGCAGTGGGGTTGCCGCCTGACGTCGTGTTGCGCTGTGCCTGCGGTGCAGAGGCACTTCCGGCTTCGTGCAACGGGCGCTGGACGTGCGCACGGGGCAGGAGGTGGCCATCAAGTTCATCCCCCGCGGCCCCAGCGCCCCGTCCTTTGATGCGCAGCACATCACGCAGGAGCTGCTCAACCACCGCATGGTGCGCTTTTGCTCAAGTTGCCCTGTAGCCCTCGCTCTCCTTGCAGCGCTAGAGCAGAAGAGCACCCTGCCCGACGCAGAAGCTGCAGTACTTTTGCAGCTTTGCTTGCCGCTTTCATGTGCTCGATGCTATCTGGTCATCTCAGCACTGACGTGCCTGCTGCGGGCGCTGCCCACTGAGCATGACTTCACAGAATCTTCCTCAGAACTGGCCCCCACTGTCATGTCCCCAACAGGTGGGGCGGCACCCCAACATCGTGCAGCTGCTGGAGGTGTTCCCCACGGAGCACCACCTGGCCATCGTCATGGAGTACGCGTCTGGCGGCGACCTCTCGGAGCTCATCGACTCCCGCGGCCAGCAAGATGTAAGTTTTGCACCCTGAACTTCTTATCTCCTGCTGCTGTGACAAATTCTGTGCACATGGGCGCCAGCGACGGCGGCCTGTCGATGCTTATTGACTCTTGCAGCCAGGAGCATGCCAGCGCTGGAATCATCTGCCGCTCCTGCAGCTCATGTTATCTGCTGATTGTAAGTGGGCACCCCTTGTGAGGCTGTCTTCTGTCCACTGGGTGTTGGGAGCCAGAATAAGAGGACCACCTGGATGACGCTGAAGGCGCAGATGACCCCTGATCAATCGCACTCAGCTGGAGTTGTATGTCTGCAGCTGGACGGCATCCCAGAGGCAGACGCGGCCTGGTTCATGCAGCAGCTGGTGTGCGCTGTGGAGTTCTGCCACCGCCTGGGTGTCGCCAACCGTGACATCAAGGTGCTGCCCTCTGGTGACGCAATTGCTTTTGCTCTGTGCTGCCGTGCAAGTCACTATCACCACCCACTTGGTGCATCTCGCTGCCAAATGGGTGACAGGAGGTCCCTCTTGGCAACGTCATCTTGCATGGTCAACAAGCTGAGGAGATGCGGCGTCCGTGGGATAGTGTGGACCTGACGTTTCTTGCGCTACAGCTGGACAACATGCTGCTGCATGGGCGGGGGCGGCGGCCAATGCTGCGCATCTGCGACTTTGGCTACTCCAAGGACGAGCTGGGCCAGTCCATCTCCAAGTCCACCTGCGGTGGGGATTACAGCACTCACTGCACCATCCTGTACACACTTTGTGGAAGCCTCAGCCCCAGGTCTGCTTGAGGCGACTGCTGAGAGCCCAATGTGACGCTAGCAGCAGCAACCCTGGCCACTTGCTCCCCTTGCTTGTTCAGTGCCTGCTGCGTTCGTAGGCACCCCGGAGTGCACGGTGCCCAAGATGCTGTCCAAGGACAAGATCCGCCCCTTGGTGCTCGTCTGCAAACTCTTCTCATTCGGTGCAGGCACCCCGGAGTACATGGCGCCGGAGGTGCTGTTCGAGGACAAGTATTGCGGCAAGGCGGCGGATGTGTGGTCCTGTGGCGTCAGCCTGTTTGTGCTGCTGACAGGTGGGCAGCGCTTTGACCACTGCCCATCAGCTGTGTCTCAAACTCGTCACCTGCTGAGGCACCACAGATCACGGTGTCAGCTCGTCACCCACGAGCAAAGCATTTCACCCTCTCGGTGAAGGCTCCAGACCTGACAATGCGTCGGTCCCGCACAGGCGAGTTTCCCTTCGCCCGGACCACGGATGCGGACCTGCCCAACGTGGTGCGCATGCAGCGCATGTTTGGGCGCATCGTGAAGGGCGACATCGCGCCGGTGCCCCAGGTGAGCAACCAGCTGGGTTTCCACTCGAGTAGTCTGTTGCCGTGGCCATTTCTGGGCAGTGCTTCGTGGCCCTTTGTGATCCTGTGTCTTGCCGCGCCATCAGATGCACTGCCAGACACGTTTCCAGGCCCCACTCTTGCTGTTTCGGCTGTGACATGGGTCGCGTCTGATGTTTTCTGCAGCTGTCGCCGGAGTGCCGGGATTTGCTGAGCCGCATGCTGAAGCCGGTGCCCGCTGAGCGGATCTCGCTGCAGGAGGTGCGACAGTAGTACCACGGGATCAGCGCCCAACATGCCGTGATGCATGTTCGATGATGTCGTGCCTTTGCTGCCATGCACCCTGCTATAGCTGGCTGAATGGCGCAGCAGGTGTGATAGTGACGCAACAGGATTGATGCCCATCCAGGGCCTACTCATTGCTAAGTAGGTCGTGCTCCTTTTGTGCAGGTGGCAGAGCACCCTTGGCTGTCGATTGCGCAGCCGCAGCTGCCGCCGCTGGTGGTGAATGATCGCCTTGCAGAGGTGCATAGCCAAGCTTTGTGGAAGCCACGGGCTGCAATAGGATGATGACCCTGGTGTAACCCTGACATTCAGCATGCTGAGCTTCTCGAGCTAGTCAGTCGATTGCAGGTGCCAAATGCTCGTGTTTGACCATAGGCAATGGAGCGGTTTGCAGCAGTGGGTCATGGTGCCTGCCGCCAGTCCGCCGCCGACATCATCAGCCTGGTCGCGGCGTGCGCTGAGGCGCGGGTCAACCCTGGCCGCCGGCGGCTGCCGCGGCTGCCGAGGCGAGAGCTGCGCACCCAGGTGAGGGTTGCTGCCTGCCTGTTCTCGCACACCAACACCGCTCTTCTTGACGTGGGCGCACTCAGTATGCCACCATGCTGTTTCTGCAAACATCCCAGTAGACTTTGCACCTGACGCTTTCTCACCTGCCTAAATTGCAGAGCCACGATGTGCTGGCGATGCGACGGTCGCCGACGCCGCCGCTGCCGCCGCATGATCGCTTCCGCTCGCCCAGTGACGGGGTGCACGGCTACAGCCGCTCTGCCATGACTAATCCTGCCGCCGCCAGCGGCGCAGCGCAGCGGCCCACGGCCTTCGAGCAGGGCTGGATGGAGGGCGCCCGGCAGTCGGCGGAATTCCGCGCCGCGACGCCGCCGCCGCCACAGCAGCAGCAGCAGCCGCAGCAAGGCTCCTCAGGGGCTGACTACGCAGAGCTGATGTCCAGGGCAGGGTTCAGCAGCGGCTGGGGGCTGCCCTCGCCGCCGCCGCCGCCGCCGCCGCCGCTGCCGCCGTTGGGAGAGTGCCCCTCCCTGGAGGCCCCGGCGCCACAGGGCATGGACATGGACACCTGCCCACCCTGGGGCGGCCAGCACCTGGGCCAGCCACCACGGCACCCATGCGACCAGGCCCTGCAGCAGGACCCCACGATGCAGCGGCCGATGCCGCAGCAGATGCCGCAGCTGCGGCAGGGATCGTGGCAGCAGCTGCCGGGCTGTTCCTCCGCCGGCGTCGCCGAGATGGCGGAGTTTTCCGCCCGCTGCCTGCACGATCAGGACCGCCGGCATGTGGTGTCGGCGGCGGAAGGCGTCGATGAGGCGCCGCGCTTTGTCAGCATGACGCTGTGAACACGCAGCTGAGGTGGCACAAGCCATTGCGTCTGGACACGTGGCGGTGGTGGCGGGGCTTGACAACAGCGTCAATCGTGGCGGCAGCAGTGGCGGCAACAGAGGCCAGCTGTGCCTGGCACGTTGCGGGCGGGGGACTGCAGCTGTGTTGTGAGGGACGCCACTGAGGCGGCTGCTGATGCGGCGTTCGCAGCAAGACAAGGCGGGAGCAGGGGTGGGCAGATCAAAATCAACCAGCCAAGTCAGCGGCATATGGCAGGCAACATCCCGGCCTTCATACAGTCCGGTTGACAACATGTGTACGGGTCCGCTCGCCACTGAAGGTTTGCCCCCCTGGCAGCGGGCGGCGCAAGGGGAGTTGACCACACCCTTTGCTGACAGCTTGCCGTCAGGGGGGGCATCATGAGAGTCGCAGGGCTCGATGGGGGGTCAATAGGGTAAACAGCCAGGATTCGTTTTGAGGCAGAACCGCCACTAGAATCGGCTTGGGTCACCAGGGAAGGACTTGCAGGGAACTGTTGATTCCAGGCCGGCTTGTAGGTCTGGCCACCATTTGAATGCGGGGCTGCGGCAAGCACATCCACTCCATTTGACATGTTTCAGCAGTAAGCACCGCGAATGCCACCCACCACAGCACCTTGATTAGCTGAGTAGAGTTTGCGTGAACTAGTTTCCTTTGTTGGTCTTGAATGATTTCCCTGGTTGGCATTTGACACATCGGATGAAAGCGGCTGCCCGTCCCTCTGAGAACGAGGCGAGGTCGGATTGGTTTGAGCGATGTTACTGGTGTGGCATTAAAATCGAGAGTGCTGTAAAGTCTCAAGAGGGTCCTGAAGTTGAACTGTAGCACCAACATCGTATGCAAATTGAAAGTACAACCCTGCCTGCAAAGCTTCACTGCAGCAAGTGTCATTACACAAAAGCGGAGTCTCAATGACGGCGCTGCATGTTGCTGGGTGAGCTGTGCAGCGAAGGAAAACTGGCCGCTGCTGCACACCGACACCTATACGGTCATGTCTGTCCGCAGAACAAAGCCGCAAGGAGCCGACTGCTCAGCTGGCTCTACTGGCGACCCTATCACATTTGCTGCGATCTCATGTGGCACACATGTTACCCCACCGGCGCCAGTCGACGCTACTCGTCAGCGCAGCACCCAAACTCGACTGACCAAGCAGCAGTAGATGCTGTGTGCCCTACATGTGACATGGCATCCGCTCCAAGGCAATTTTTTTCAATTTGATTGTCCTTGCTGCCGGCGCCATCTGGGTTCTCTGGCAAGCCTATGCCCCGGCTTCGTCCTCTTCCGCCACGTCCTCCAAGATGGCCTCAGGGTTCACCACCGCCCGGCTGCGCCGCCGGGTTTGTGGCGCCGCCGCTGCCGGCACGCCGCTGCCAAGGCCGTCGCCGCTCAGCCGCAGGTCCGCAGCGATGGCGTCAGCAAGCGCCAGGAAGTCGGGGCTTGCATCCGGACAAGCCACACTGCGGCAGCAGGCAGTGTGTCATCGTGAGCTGGTGTCAGACAGACGCTGCTGTAGCCCCGGCGACAGCCACTGCCAAGAATTGGGGCTTGTGGGCGGGCACGCCACAATACACTGATGAAACGAATCACGAAGGCGAAGGGGTGACACTGCTTACATGTCCGCTGAGTGAGGCAACGAGAGAGGTGAGCGCGCTCTTGAACATGCAGCAACTGCCCTGGTAAGCAGCTGACACACGAGTTGCCGTGCTGAGCAAAAGGCAACAGCTTCCTTTCCCAGAGGCTCAGCATTTCGAAGCGCTGGCGCACCTGATTGCGGAGCGGGCAGCCAACAGCGGGCCTGCGAGTGCTGAGCGGAAGGTGTAGCGGAAGGCCCGCAGCTCCTCTGCTTCCGCATCCTCATTGCGCACCAGCTCCTACAGAAATGGCCAAATTTTCTCTGAGTGGCAAGTCAGGGCAGCAGGACCTGTTGTCAAAGCGCACAGCTCCTCTGCTTCTGCCTGGTCGTTGCGCACCAGCCCATGCAGCCAGGTGAGATACGCTGTCAGTTTCGATCACTGATGGTCATCACTCATTTGGCGGCGCCGCTTCAGCGCACCTGCTTCGTCTGGTTAAAGATGACCTCTTGCAGGCCGTCATGCGCATTCGTCGTAACGGGAATGTACAATCACTGGCGGTTGCATCTTGAGCATTTCGACTTCACCCTGTATGTGCACACCTGCTTTGTGTTGGAGATAGCCGCCTCCAGGCCATCATCCGCGTCCGTGGTGGCAAAGCTGCACAGCGTCTTGTACAGCACAGCGCGCTGGGCCTGGAGCTCCTTCAGCGCCTCATCTGCAGGGAGGGTCACGACGCATTGTGTCGTGAGCACCAGTGCGACCTCAGCTCGGCACAGCGCCGAAACGCACTGATGGAGACGTTGTGTTGGTGTGTCACCCTTCCACAGGGAGGGCGCTCCCCAAGGAAGAGGTCGTCATTTTTGTGAGCATTATTCGAACAAGAGTCTCACTCAGGGCTAGTCGCGCGTCTGCAGCTGCGCGCTTTTGCTGTGGGCTGAGCGCCATGGCTGCCAGCACAGGCTGCCAGTCCACCAGCTGCTCCTGCCGGCTGGGGCTGTCCTCAGGCGTCTGCAGACAGCAAACATGATGTGACTCAACAACACGATCATGCTGCAGGTATAGAAATCGAGTTTTAGGGTGTGCACCTGACCGGCAGTAGTGTGCGAGTGCTCACTGTTTGCTGTGCATAGGCATGCAGCCTCAGTTTGCATGGTGGACACAGCGTTCAGTGGTGGTAACACACCCGCTCGTAGATCTTCAGCTGCTGGATGTTGACCTCTTCCCTGCTGCTGGCTGAATCGCTGCGCACGCTATGCTGGCGTTCCTGCAGCATTTAGGCAAGATGGAGTCAGCGGAAGCACACTGGAACACACCAATTGTGCAGTGTCACAGCCGCCAAATGAACAACAGGCTTCGCTGTTTGCTGCCTGCCGTCGGTGGGATGGCAGCATGAAAGAGCAGCATGGCTGCGCACAGACTGATGAAGCGTCATCATCCACAGCAACAGCGTACGAAGCAGACATTAGCACCTGCAGCATGGCATTGGACACTGGTGGGTACACCTTTGGCAATATGTGCTGCTCCTGGACCGCCACCGGCGCTGCTGTCTGCCTTCGCATCTCCTGCAGCACTGCCTCGTCCTCTGCCACCGCCAGCGCTGCGATGCGCCGCATGAGAGCCGCCCTGTCGTCATCCACCACCGGCTTGGGCGTCTCCTGCTGCAATGCAAGGGATGGATCGACAATCGCCACACTGCAATCCCAACTTCCACAATTGGGTCAGGCATGCCACACGTGAGAGCTTCCATGTCATCAGGGTGTGTGCATTGGTGCATGGAGTGAGGCGACTCTGCACGCCAAAGTCCAAAATGCAACGTACACTGACTGCAGAAGGTCTACCTCTTCTGCTGCGCCGCCAGTGCTGCCGATATTGCGCCGCCACCGCAGCCGCGGCCGGTCCTCGTCGGTGGCTTCCGCCTCTGCCTCTGCCGACGGAGGCCTCTGAGTGCTGCTGAGCCCTGACAGGCGGGACACTGACTGGCGGCCGCCCATGAGGGTGGAGCCAGATCCGACCGACCTGCATCATGACGACAGGCTCCAATTAGGCGATGGCAAGTCTGTTTGCGCTATTACAAGGACATGGACGGCGGCATTAACACCAACTGTCTGAAGGGTGCAGCGCGAGTCCACTTCCTTTACAGCAGACCAGAAGTGTAGCAGAATGCGCAAGCATCATGTAATCGCCACCCGTACCTGCGGTTGATGGACTGCCGAGGAGCAGCGCCGCCGACAGATGGCGCTGCGGAAGCCCGCCTAATGCTCGGCCGGGGTGCACCGCCGCCCGCCGCGGACGCCCAGCGGATGCTGGAAGCAGGCGCGGCGCTGTCCGAGTGCCGCGCCATCGCGCCGCTGGGTCGCAGGTCTCGCACATCCACGTCCAGGTCCTGCTGCAGAGTCAATGTGCGATATCATGGGCAGCCACAAACACCCCAGCTGTGACTGAGGCCTCCACTGCGCACGATGCAGACTCACTGCCAGGCGCCAGTTGAGTATGCTGGCAGCTAAATATTTCAATCTTGCGATCTGCAACATGCAGATGCCTGCATGGCCGCCGGTAGCAGCAACAGACCAACCTTGGCCCCCCGCAGCCTAGCTGCTATGCGTACGCCCACACATACGTATATCCGCACCTTACTTCCACCCTTGTGTGAACACGGTCAGACGTCTGTCAGAGCTGACGACTGTCAACCCACTTATGATCACCTCTTTGGCTGCCGGTAGCGGGAGCAAGGCCCGCCTGAGCCTGTGCCATGCCTTTACCGGTCGCGGTGCGAGAGCGTGAGCTTGAAATATTTCTGGAGGCGGATAGACGACTGTCCGCAGTGCTGATGGCACGAGGACGGTACCTGCTTGGCCGCTGGCAGCGGCAACATGCCCGCCTTGGCCTGCGTCAACGCGAGCCTGCGGGCGTACTCACCCATGGACTTGCCGGCCGCCGGCTGTCCACTACCGTTCATCTCGCCTGCCGAGTCCATGCGTACAGACTGCCGCCCCTGCGATGCAGGTAGAGCCCAAGTTGCCTACTCGGCCACGTGTAAAAGAGTTATCAGTGAAAGTTGTCACGATCTGGCAAAGTGTCAAGCGACGCTGTGCTGCAGCGGTCTGGAAGGACACATGACTTCAAAAATCAGCCGAAATCAGTTCTGTCTGCTGTGCGACAAACGCTGCAATACACGACGGTACATTATCAGGACATGCTTGTGCGACAGCATGCGCCATGTCCAACTGCCCCACCACCTCAGCGCTCTGATCCTCCAAACTGCATCTTGCTAGTTCAATTACAGTCCTGCCGGCAAGGGGGCCGCCCAGGCACGCAGGCACGGCAGGTTTCTTTGCATCGAACAATTCGTGAGCGATCACGTGCCTGTCCTGCAACGCTGGCTGGCAAATCAGCTTGCTGTCCGCCTGGTGCTCCGCTGCCATCGACCATGATGCTGCGATAGGCCAGCTGCTGCTTGCGTGGCGCGTTGCCCGCGCTGACCGGCGCCGACATGCGAGATACTGAGCGGCGCGGCTGGCCGCCTGGTGGACTGGCTGTAGTCCTTCCGCTGGCAATGTCGTGGCGTTCCATCCACCCAGGGACCGTGCCGTCGAGCAGCCTGAGCGCCTCAGCGCCCGTGCTGCGGTTGAGCGTCTCCGTCATGGCCAAAGACCTTTTGTGGGGCTGGCGCGTCGACTACGACAGTCAGCAGCTACGCGGGAGACGCCAGGACTTCGCTGGACAGCTGGTGCTCAGCGAAACTTTGATCGACAACGGTAGCCTCTGAGAGTCGATCACGGCATCGAGGAGGGCCACGGCGGACGTGGAGTACGGGCAAAGCTGGTTCCTACAGGTGTGGTCCTTGGCGGAACCCCTCTCACCGCAAGCAGTCAGCTCAACAGTCCTCGAGGGCCTGCATGGCAGCGCCAGGCTCTTGCGACCGAAGCCGCAACCCTGAATGACCGGACCAGCGGAGCACTACAATCGACCTGCAGATCTGTGGGGGAGAAAAGACCCCATTTTTGCCACTGCCGAGGCCCGCTGCAGGCTGTGTTTGTGCTCCGAGACGCGTGCTGATCGCACAGCGTACAATGACGTGTTCATGAGATGAGAAGCGCTTTGGGACGTGCAGGGTGAGTAGGATGGCCTGCATTCGATCAATTGATAAACAGTCAGCAAAGACTGTTGTTTCGGAACCAGAAGCAAATCCACATCAGCGACAGCAGGACGATTTGCCGGTGCTGCTTGAAGCAGTGTGGTGGATGCAACCCGTCTGTGCACTGGCATCTGTCCGACGTACTCCTCCAGTGACTGCTGTCAAAGCACAATGCGGCAGCCGGCAGCCAGCAGCTTGCTGCGCAGCAGCAGCGTGCGTCCAGCCGCCAGAAGATCACCATCTGCAGACCGCCTAGGCTTTCGAAGCTGCAGGCAGAGGCAACGGCCATTGACGGACCCACTCTGCGGTGAGGCGCGCTCAGCAAGCCGCACGCGCTGGACCAGCAGCGATGCAAACGTGGATGGCCCATCACCTCAGTCACCAGCAGTGGGAGCGCAGCATGTAGAACAGCAGCCAGTCCACCAGCCGAATAGCAACCCTGCCAGCGCTACGCCCTTCGCAGCGCCGGTGCTGCGGCATGATCTGGTTGCAGCCGAGGATGCAGCGCAGCCAGACCCAATCAGCAGAGGAAGGACACGGTCTGTTCGGCCGCCGGTCTCCAACGGGAACGGCGCTCTGGCCCTGGATATCCCCGCGACCACAGAAGACGCCGCTGCACTGGTGCGCACGGCTTTCGCTCCATAGCAAGTGCAACATCTGGCCCGCCTTCAGTCTGGACTCTGACTTGATTGGGCAGCTGCGCGCGCACTCCGGCAAGCGTCTGTGCTCAGCGATGCACCACCCGCACACAGGTCTGGGGCGCAGCATCCGCGGCGGCGCCGCAGTTTGCGGCCGTCGACCGACTGGTCGCCGCCAACCTGCGACGAGTCCAGGTGCACGCGCGGTTGTGTTACGCTGACATGCTGTACATGCAGCTTCTTCAAGCTGGCGTCATACGAGCTGTCTGTCAAGCCTGAAGGTAACCTAGTTTTAATCTTGGGCAGTGTCCATACGTGCTTGCAGGCGGCTTTCCGGAACGCACAGCTCGGGCCGCACCACTTCGCCGGGTCCACAGGCTACGGCCATGGCGACTTTGGGCGCGCCGCCCTTGACAAGGTCTGATTTACTTGCCCTGCAAGCTACTCAATCATTGCTGCTGCCGAAGAAGCAAAACAGACCTGCTGCTTCCAGGACACGGAAGACCTGTGAGCTTCACTACACTTGATCGTCAAGGATTGTGAGTGTCGACGCTGTGCCTTCCCAGGCCACAAGCCAGTTTGGCGCTCTCACTCTGTGCACCACATGTTGACCGCCTGGCAAACCGCAGGTGATGGCCGAAGTGATGGGCGCTGAGGCGGCCCTGGTGCGGTGCCAGCTGGTGAGCGGCACCCACGCCATTGCGACGGCGTTGTTCGCCTGCCTGCGCCCGGGCGACCGGCTCCTGGCCGTGGCGGGCAGGTAAGAAGCATCTCAAGCCAATGCAGCTCCTGACAGTCTGTACTGTGCCTGCAGACCATCACTGATCTGAGGCCTTTATCACAAGTTGCATGGCACAACGCACATCCGTCAGGGGTCATGCGATCTTGGGCATTGCAATTTGTCAACCTTCACGCTGCTGTTCAAGGCATACTTAACAGGCATCTAGCTGCACCTTCTGAGCGGCGGAGCCATCGCCTGCAGGCCCTACGACACCCTGGAGGAGGTGATCGGCCTCCGCGGGAGGCCGGGCCACGGCAGCCTGGCAGAGTGGGGCGTGCACTACGATGAGCTGCCGCGGCCGGCGACCGGAGGCGCTGTCGACTTTGCAGCGCTGCCTGCGGCCATCACCGCAGGTGCGTACACGAGAGAATTCACTCCAGGGACATTCCACAATCAGTCTTGGATTTTGCACGAATTTGCTGCACAATCATCGCCGATATCGAGCAGGTCGTGCATGTCTCCCTGGCCCACTAGCGTCTTGCTGCACATGCAGAGACGAGGGTGGCGCTGGTGCAGCGGTCGTGTGGCTACGCCGATCGACCGACGATGTCGCTGGCCGACATCCAGCATGTCGTGCGCATTGTGCGCGAGGCGTCGCCGCACTGCCTAGTGCTGGTGGACAACTGCTATGGCGAGTTCACGGAGCTGGGCGAGCCCTGCTCGGTGAGAACCATCGAGCCTTACCCAAATCGATGTCGATATGATTAGATCTGGGCAGTGACTGGATGCGTGCAAATAGTAGCCATCCTGAGTACCGCTAGGGGACAGCTGTTGCAGCCAGGTCTTGCATTGGGCAAACCCTTCAGTCATCGATTTTCTGGAACGAGCAGAAGAGTCATGCCCGGCAAATGGCGGACAACTGCTGTGGCAAGTTCATGGAGGCGTCTGTTCGTATCACGCGTGGGTTGCAGAGCAGCCTGATCAGAGTGCTTGTCAGCACTGAGGGCGGTACAGGGTCTCTGTTGCAAGGCATGTGTGCCGACATGGTGTCAACCTCAGAGCAATGTTCAGGCAGCCACAGCTTTGGCATCACCTCTTTCCTTTTCTTTCTCTCCCCATGCAGGTGGGCGCGGACCTGTGTATGGGCAGCCTGATCAAGTCCCCTGGTGGCACGCTGGCCACTACAGGGGGGTACATCGCCGGCCGCGCGGATCTTGTGGCTGCCGCAGGGGCGCGGCTGACTGCGCCTGGCGTCGGTCTCGATGCTGGCGCGGTGCCATCAGAAACGCTGCGGCTCATGTTCCAGGGTGAGGTGCAGGTCGTCTGCACATGGTATGTGTGCTCAGGCATAACATTTGGGTGATCTACTCACTACACCTGGCGTCAGCCTGGCTGGCGGCACAAGGCTGCCTGAGGCGCCAATGGGTGGGACACGCTCGATTGCCATCGCTCGCCAGCTCCAGCTGCCACTGATTAAACATTCCACCTGGGTATCGCCCCTGTTGCTTGCGCACAACTGTCCTTCAGCTGCTTGTCCATTACAGGCGGGCCTGGTTTTGGCGCTGCAGACAGCACTTACGGGTGGGCGGCTGCTGGCATTGGTGTCCACCATCTGATAAACAAGCGGGCCCCTTTTGCTCGTGCAAAAAGTCGTGTGATTGCTCGTCTGTGACTTGCAGGCCTGTCCTGGCGCCGCAGACATTCGGAGAAGCGCTCAAGGGTGGGCGGCCGCTGGCTGCGCTTGCCATTGATCAAACACCTGAGGCAGAAACGAGTTCTAGTTGCTTTTGCACAGGTTTTTGATCTCTTACCTGTCACTCGCAGGCCTGTTCCTGGCGCCGCAGACGGTCGGAGAAGCGCTCAAGGGTGGGCGGCTGCTGGCGGCGGTGGCATCCCGCTGCGGGATCCCCGCCTCGCCGCCGCTCCAGCTGGATGGGTTGCCCGACCCGCCAAGCTTCATCACTGCGCTGCGCCTGGGCAGCCGTGAAGCAATGTTGGCATTTTGCGGCGCGGTGCAGTCAGCATCTCCAGTCGGATCATATATCACGCCCACGCCAGGTGAGCCGGAAATCAATGCAATCTCTTGAAGATTTGCGAAACCCTGGCATGTATGCTGCACCTGGGCAGCTGCTCAGCGACATTGGCGTTCGCCGGCGCCGTGCAAGCAATGTCATGTTTGGCAAGCTACAACTCTCCTGTTTCCGGTGCACTGATTGCCACTCGCTTTGCAAGAAGCAAACACCCACCACACATGCAGTCAGGCTTCTAGCTTCCTTCTCAGCATTGGCTGCAGCCATGTGTCATATCGAGATGTGCTGCCGTTAAAACATGAAACAGTGAAATGTAGTCAGTGGATGAGCAAGAAGTAGTCATGTGCAAGTCTGGATGATGGTGCGCCCTGCGCTGAGTGCCGTGATCACTATGGCGATTTGTGCCTGCGAGGTGCTGTTGTGCGGTAGTTGTCTTCTTTGCAGCTACCATAAGGTGTCCAAAACTACGATGCTGCCGATGCAGGCGCGACAGCAGGGTACGGCGACGAGGTGGTGTTTGCCGATGGCACCTTCATCGATGGTAGCACCGCCGAGCTATCGGCGGATGGCCCGCTGCGGCCGCCGTTCGCGGTGTACTGTCAGGGCGGCACGCACTGGACGCACTGGGCGCTGGCGCTGGAGGGTGCGCTGCCTGCGCTGGCGACAGCGCGGCCTGCAGATGCTGAGAGCGGCTGATGTATCACTGGATGATTATGTATGGCAAAATGGTGGGCGGCGCGTGCAACAATTCCATGCTGCACCGCAGCTGCATTCCTATGAGATCGGCAGTGCCTTCGGCTTCGTCAACTCCATCTGGCCATGCAGGAAAATATGGTGTAAGGTGCCTCTCCACCGCAAAGGCGCCAATCAGAGCCTGGGGAGACAACTGGCAAAAAGCGCCTATCACGTGGATTCAGCACCAGCTTCGCTGGGTGTCATTGCGATGAATATGGTTGGCCGCACGACAGACCATCTCAACACACATTGCACCCGGAAATCGATCGCTGCCGATACACGCGGGGCATTGGCTGCTGCCATTCTTGACATTCGCAGCGGTGCACCAATAACCTTACGTTTCTTTGTCAACGGCGCAGCAATCTGCTGTTCTGTCTGCCAGTCCCAAGCTCCGTTCACAGCTTCCGATCGTGCCGTCAGCTCCTTGACACCACAGCTGCAGGCGGGCTTGCAGCGTGGAGCTCGTGGGGCCGTCGGTGCTCTGAGCATATCACTCTTTCTGGGGGCTGACCTGCGCAGCCGTTGCAGCGCCGCCGTCTTTGGAGACCAGTGTCATTTTGTCTCACGCTGCTGACCATCTGAGGGTGCACTGGCCACGCTTGAGCGGGCGTACTCTGCGGTGAGGTTCCAGCCACCTTTTGGTGGGCAGCAGGGACCAGGCAGAGGCAGCACACAAGCCGCAGCAGGACAACTAGACTTTGTCAAGCAGGCTGCATTGAAAACGAGCCTGCTGCACCCGGGGAGTTGCCGAGGCTGTTGCACATAGTCTAGCTGCTGGCATCCACTGCGGCACAGAGCCTGTTGCTGCGATGGGGTGCCTTGCCAGCAAGGAGGCGGCTGCCGAGGGCTCAGCTGCTGCGGCCAAGGCGCAGCCATCGACACCAGAGAAGAGCAGCAAGTAAGAGCTGATTGTTGCTGGTTGCGCTGCCAATCCTGACTGGCAGTCTGCGGCAACATGCGTGCAGCCTGCCTGATGAGCTCAACAGCTGTCTGCACGTGCTCTTGCTGCCCGAGCTCACGGTTGTGCGGCATTTTTGCAGGTCAGCGACGCCGCAGCAGTCGTCGAAGAGCAGCCCGGCAGCGGCCAAGGCGGCAGCCACAGTCGGCGCCAGCACAGCGGGCAGCGTGGCTGGCAGGTCGCCAGCCAACAAGTCGCCCGCCTCGTCCGGCAGGTCCTCAGCAGCCTCGCACGCGTCCGCCGCATCGCACCGCGGCCAGGGCGCCTACACGACCACGGCGCCGACGCCGCCCGGAAACTCCCCTCTTGGGCCGCCTCCCCAGGTGCATGATGCGCTCCTGCTTTTGCATGCATGCAGGGGCGTGACTGCATACTGCATCACCAGTGCGGAACCTTCCGACGTGCAGCTGCTTAACCCCCAAAGCTGGCTACTGCACCCGTGGAATACCTGATTTGATGCTTGTTCGCCAGGTTATGGCCACTGACTCGATGCCTTCTGCCATGCATGCAGCGTTCGCAGCCGTCAGGCAGCAGGGGCACAGCAAGCGGCGGCAGCAGTGGCCGCCACAATGCGCCAGTACCGCCGCCGCCGCAGCACGACGGCCACAAGGAGAAGAACAACGGCTATGTGGTGCGGCCGCCGGGCGCGGAGCCCCTTGAAGGCCACCCACGCTACACCAAGATCCGCGAGATCAACTCTGGTGCGTGTTCAGGACTGCCTTTCCCAAAACCCACATGCATTTTCAGCATGCCAAAGTACAGATGTGTGGCATTGAGGCTTTTGTAGGGCTTTTTGCACCAAGCACATGCCTTTTGCTTTGTAAGGATGGTTCGCCTGCAAACATGGACTGATATCTGCATGCATGCCCCGCTGCAAAACAATGAAATCCGCATGGAGTGTGCGCTTGCACTTGGACTGCATGCAAACATGCTGGGCAGCATGGGCCCAGCCGCTGCGGGGTCCTACCTGTTACAGGCTCGAGAGGCTTCCTGCAGCTGCATGCAATGAGACATCATGCGGAGAGGTGGCGATCTGGTCCTTGTACGTCTCTCTGTGGTCGTGGGGGTGTGTTTGCCTGGTCTCGGAAGTTCATGCAGGCGCCAAAACATCTGTGGAGCTGGCGTGGGAACAAATGAGGAGGGAGGAGGTGTCTGCCAAGTTCAGGCCGCGGGGCAGTCGTATAGGAATTCGATTACATGTTCTGCACATTACGCAGGTGTACCAGCTTGGTGCAGTTTGTGCAGGGGATGAGGGGACGGAGATGGCCATCAACTTGCTGTTCTTCTTATTCACTGCTGACCATGCAGGCATGTTCGGCTCTGTGCAGCTGGCGTGTGACAGTGTGATGGGTAAGGTATTGGCTGTCAAGGTCGTGTTCCTGTCACACATGTTTGAGTCTGCTGTCTTGCACATCACGCAGGCGCATCGGGCTTTGTGCAGCTGGCGTGGGACAAGATGACGGGGGAGGCGGTGGATGGCCTGGTTTTCCGAGTAACCACATGATTATCTTGCACGCATGTGCAGGTGCATCGGGCTTTGTGCAGCTGGCGCGGGACAAGATGACGGGGGAGGAGGTGGCCGTCAAGTTCGTGCCACGGGGCAGCCCCTACCTGCACCGGGCAGCAGAGCGTGAGATCCTGAACCACCGGCTGCTGGCGGGGCACGCGCACATCGTGCAGTTCCGGGAGGTGGGCCAGCTCATCAAAACCATTCTGACTTGCAGATCAACCCCATTGACTGAGGGACATTTTGAACCACGGTCGGCTGGCAGGCAGTGCACATGTCTTGCATGTCAGCGAGACAGGGCAGCCTGATCCTCGTGCAGTGCAATAGCATTTTTGCCAGAAGCTGCCATGCATGAGACATACTGCATGTCCGGCGGGGCATGTGCGAACGTGCAGGTTTGCAACTGTTGATGCGCAAGTGACGATTCGTATGCGGCAAGTCTGGTGATCATTGAGACAGTCAAGATCCCAAAACTGCTGCAACCTGCAGGTGTTCCTGACAGACGGGTACCTGGGCATCGTGATGGAGTACGTGAATGGCGGCGACATGGCTGACCTGGTAGACACCTGGAACGCGCGCAATCGCCGCCGCCGACCCCCGCCTGGCACTGTGCATGCCACTGGCACCCAGTGAGTGTCTTCTCAGAGCCTGTATTCGCAAGGTGCTGCAAATATGACAGGATACCCAGCAAGCGTGCAAGTCCGCCCACGCGCACCATTGCGCACTTCAGAATGCAGCACGTGTGTGTCAGCATCACCTGATGCTGCAGGCCTTGCCAGATCTTGCTATGGTATGCATTGTCGATGCTGGAGGTGTGACCCACACCTGATTGTCGCTGTTGGGCCAACGAGGGCGCCTGCAGCTGCTTCAGCACGGTGGCAAGGCGCATAGCTGCATATTTGGCTCACAGCTTGGGGATGCCGCTGTGCAGGTGCCTGCCGGAGCCCCAGGCGCGACGGCTGTTCCAGCAGCTCATGGTGGCGGTGGACTTCCTGCACCACCTGGGCATTGCCAACCGCGACATCAAGGTACTGACCTTGCTCATATTAAGCCGTCTGTTGACCAGCTTTTGGGTAAGCTTTGCATTTGAGATCATGTTATACGAGTATGGGCTCCCCTCAGCAGGCTGGCTGCTTGCCCATGCTTGTTGCAGCAGCCGCGTGAGACATGCTGGTGCCTCATATGCTGGTTGCTGAGCAGTATGTTCTGTAACGCTTCAATTTGTCATGCGGCTGACAGGCCTGCTGCATTGTCTGCTTGCAGCTGGAGAATGCGCTACTGCAGGGCGACCCTGATTCGAAGGATGTGCAGCTCAAGCTGTGTGACTTCGGCTACTCCAAGGACGAGCTGGTAAATACTCACATTTGGGTACCCTGTAGCATAGTTGTGGGCTGCGCCCCCGTCTTAGGCAGCTGCTGCTGCACAGACGCATGTCCTAGCCACTTCTGTCTGGCAACAATGACATTGTTTTGAACGCGCAGCAGTGATGCACGTTTTTGTGCTCTATGACATTGTTTGCTAAGCAAGATTTGTGGCTTGCAGAGTGAGAGCCTGTGCAAGACGCTGTGTGGAACGCCAGAGTACATTGCCCCCGAGGTCTGTACTGGCCTTCCCCTCCTGAGACTAGAAACGCAGTACGAGCACGAAACGTTTGTGGATTGTGGAGCAGCAGAAACGTGAATCCGTCCACCACTCTGCTGTTGACCGCTCGCATATCCTGCATGTGGGCAGGTGCTGATTGACAACCGATACCATGGCAAGATCAGCGACATCTGGTCTGCGGGCGTGCTGCTGTACGTGCTGCTCACGGGCGTTTTCCCATTCTGGCGCAAGGAGGACGAGAAGCTCGATAGGTGTGCATGCAACTTGGCATATTGCTGTCAAGCAGATGTCCAGCGATTTATCCGTCGAATGTCATATGCAATTGCGATGGAGCAGCAGCAGTGACTGCAGTGGCACACGATGCAGCCCGTCAGAGTCTTCACCATGGCTGTAATGGCATTGTTGACCCTGAGGTTCGCAGGTCTGCTGCAGCACATCACTGAACTGTTGTCGGCCATGTGAAATTGCACTCCCTGCCTGTGATGGAGCATCCAACTACCGCTCAGCAGTGGCTGGCCTTCAAACGTAGTGTTCAAGCTACAGATTTGTCTGTCGGCTGAGTCTGTCGCTCATACTGTTGCAGCAGTCTGCACTGATGCTGCATTCGTAAATGCCTGAAACAATCCTCACTTCTGTTGTTCCGCAGCATGGCAAGGCTCGACTGCCTATCATCGTTAGCCGCAGCAGCAGCATACAAGCTGTGTCCAATGGACCTCTCAGCACTCAAGGGTCTCGCGAGTTCTGCTGCACTAATATGCCCCCCTTCTCGGTATACAGCATGACGCGGCTCAACCGCATGTTCCCGCGCATCGTCAAGGCGGAGTACGACCTGCCGTCGCATGTATCCGCCCCCTGCCGCGACCTGCTGTCGCGCATGCTGTCCGTGGACACCAAGCGCCGGTGCGGGCCCCTTGCAGTCTTGGCATGCATTCCACTCTGACTTCAGGGCTGGCATGTCAATCTGATGTGCTTCCCCGCCATGGCTGGCTGTTGAGCACTGGTGTTTGTATGTCGAGCATGGCAAGCACCCTGCGGCGCTCCCGTTCCACGTCACTTTGAAGCTTCCTGAGACTGCTCGGTACTTTCGTCTTGCCAATTGCTTGTCATGCTCATATGTCGCACATGCAAGCTGCCGCAGGCTGAGCATCGCGGGCATCCTGCGGCACCCCTGGTTCCGCACGGAGCTGTCCCCCTTCCTCATCTCCCTCAATGCGGACCTGCTGGACCTGCCCACCGCGGTGCGCTGCCATCTTGCTCGGACTGTGCGTTCTGTACGCTCTAGCTGATTATGCACTGATACCTATTCACTGTGGCTCGGTGTGTTGCAGTGCACAGTTGCGTGGTTCGCATGGGTAGATTGCAAGCATGCTTGCACCAGCATTTGTTTCGCTTCCTCACAGAAGCACAGCGTGCATCTGCAGAGCGAGGCGGGCGTCCAAGGTTCACACTGCATCATCGTTTTGTTTTGTGGCGCACACCACAGCTCGTGACGCTCCTTTCAGGAGTGCATCAGGTCTCTGGAGGGCGAGGTGGAGATCCGCAGCATCATCAACCTCGCCCTGGCACATATCATCTCACCTTTACAGTTGGAAGCACATCCATAATTTGATTTTCTGCCACTGCAGAAGCGCATCAAGTGCCCGCAGAGCGAGGTGGAGATCAGGGACATCATCCGCATCGCAGCGCGGTCGTCCAGCAAGTCCACCACTCGTTCCAGCAGCGGCACGTCAACCCGCAGCAACAGCGGTGCCTACCCGTCCAGCAAGCACGGCGCCTCTTCACAGGGTGAGTAAGGAGGCAATGAGTACACATTCCATATGGATTTGTCCACAGAAGCACCACATCCATTTGCAGCAACAGTAGCCCCTAACCCCTCCAGCAAGTGCGGCACCACACAGGATGAGCTGTGCAACCCTGCATTGGGCAACCAAAGACCAAACACTCAGCTTTGTTCTAATTCCTGGAACGAATTTACAGAGTCATACCTCAGCGTGTCACTGCGCTCCCAACAGCAGCATTAATTATAGCAGGCGCGCTGCCCGCCCACATAGTGATCGCTTGTCAACTGTATCTGCACCTGACTTGTTTTCGCCTTTCAGCAGCGGCTCATCATTGTGCAGTAAACCTGTGGGTATGGTGTGTATGACCTCTTGCACTGACTTGTTACTGCATCTGTCTCACTCGCCGCCCATCAAAGCTCAGCCACAACACGCGAATTCCTGGCATAGTGCCTGTGCTCAGCTGCGTGCGCCTGTGAGGTGCAGGGGCGCTGGCTCCGAGTGGTGCTGGCAGCAGCAGCGGTGGCGGCGGCAGCAGCGGCGGGGGCGGCGGGCGGGGCGGCAGTCATGATGCTGCAGCCGCGGCGGCTGTCAACGATGGCAGCACCTACGGCAAGCTGGCGGGGTCCGGCTCGAATGCGCCGCTGCCGCCGACGCCTCCGGTGCATCTTTGCTCGAAGTCCTCAGCCATGAAGACCCCAATTTCACCATCCACTTTACCAACAGTAGGGTCACCAGCTTTCTGTTTGTGTGGCGTCAGTCCACCATTGAGGCGGCGATCAAACTGCCGGCTGTTTGCACGTGCTGCCTGTGTTCAGGGCTGGAAGCCGACACTGCGCAGTGGGTCAGGTCAGCCCCTGTCCCTTCCTCCTGCAGCGTGCTAGAGCCACTACAGGGCCTCCCCCTCCAAGCGCTGCTGCTGCTGCTGCTGCTGCTGCCGCCGTCACAAGCCAGCATGTCATGGCAGTTGTGCTGCCAGATGGTGCAAGAGGCTCGAGGGCCGCCTGAAACCTTCTAGAAGAATTTCAGTGAGATATCATTCTTCCTGAGGCAGATGACACATACAAGCTCATGTCATCTGCAGATGGCGAAGCAGGCCAGCGGCCCAAAGGGCAAGGGCGACATCATGCAGACCAGCGACAGCATCCTGGGCCTGGTAGACCTTGTGGATCAGGTGAGGCTCACTGTGCACGGTTTATTTCGTGTGGCCTCGTCCACCAACAGCGTGGGTCAGTCTAGAGTTTGGAATAACTTTCATGAGTGACATGTCTCGTCACATATGCCTTATAGCACCACCAACACTGTGCTGCACCAACATGCATGCCTATCGGTGCGAACACCTGTCTGCCAGCCTGGTCTGAGCTCACAGTAGCTGCATCTGGCATCCTCGCAAACCCTGCAGGTTATGGACAACCCGAGCGGCAGGAGCACGTCGCCCAACAACAGCGGGCGGCACAACCCGTCCCCGCCGGGCAGCCCCTCGCCAATGAAGCAGGTAACCCTGAGCACTGCAGCTCCGGTGTCTGCATTGCAGTCACAGTTCCTTTGCAAACCTCAAACCCGTCGGTAACTCCTCGCCGCTCTAAGTTATATTTTGCTGACCGCATTGCTGTAGGGCAGCCTCTCGCTAATGAAGCGTTGCGACTCTGGCTGCTCACGAGTAATCTTGGATTCTGTCCGTCCTGTCGCCTGTTGACCTCCTTGGCCAGGTCAACCGATCTACTCCATCGGCCGCTGCTGCAGCACAGGCAGGGGGCTGCAAGCAGCCCCTGTGCCCCAAATATTTGCTGGGCACACACAGTACTTCTTAATTCTCGCCTGCGATGTTCAGCCAAGTGAGGCTGACACAGTGCACATCACATGCATTCTGCAGGGCTTGCCATCGCCAGCAGCAGCCTGAGCGGCTCTTGACACTGTAGTGGCGGCGGCGCCTCACGTCGGCAGATCGGCACCGTAGTCTCGCCGCAGCGTGCATAGCAGCAGCCAGTGACGGCATGACATGGAGCTCTGCAGCAGCCGGCCCGACGGCAGCAGCCGCGGCCAGCCGCAAGAGCCAGAACCTGGAGATGTTGCATCCCAGCAGACTGCTGCAGCCGGCTGCAGGGCATGACGGTGGCGGAAGTGTGCTGCCAGCCTCAGGATGCTCGCCGCGATGCCCCGGTGACAGACGGGGTGCTGCTGCAGTGGGGCGAACATCCCAAAAGCCGCAGTTGCGGCAGCACCTTAGGCGGTGCCCTGGTAAACCCCACCAGTGTGGGCTGGTGACAGATGAGGCGCCGCTGCCGCGGCGGTCAGGGCGGGCGAGAGCTGCTGGCCCCACTGCTGCAGCCAGTGTATGGCACACCTTGCCGCAGCACGGTGGGGCAGGCGTCTGAGGAACCCCATTGTGCTGCGGCAGACACTGCGTCAGCAACCCAAAGAGGATCTGTGAGTGTGGCTGCTGGCTGGATGGCGAAGCTGGATGATTGTGCAGACGTGTTGTCATCACACCCACGGGGTGGATGTTGGCACTAAACCCTAGGTGTGGATAGGGTAGACGAGTGGAGCCGTTATGGTAGGTGTGTAGGCAGTCGCGAGAGTCGATGATGCACCTTGATTGCAGGCGGGCAGATGGTCGCCTTGTGCATGGTGACAGCCGCCGCAAGTCTTTTCCTAGGGTGTGCACTTCGACGCAATATTCTTCAGAATTCATGTGCGTCCTGATTTGGTGCGGGGCGTATTAAGGCTGTGCGGCTTCATGTGCTTGTATGCGTCAGCCTGTGCTAGGTGCCTGATGGCAGGGTAATTTGGCCGCTTGATCTGGTGCGGTGTGACACAGTTCAGCACATCTTTCAAGATTGCTTGTGCTCTACCTTTGGTTCCTGCTTGACGTGGTGAGCTTACAACCAAGAAATATACACATGCATCATGTCTAGACCATTTCAGTCCACGTGACAGCATGGGCCGGTACAATGGCAAAGCGTTCACACTGTCGTTGACAAGCTTATACTGCCTTTGAGGCAACCCATTCTGACTTTGTCGAGTGTACACATATACATGTGTTGCGGGCTGCTTCACAGCCGCTGACCATGAATCCAGTGCCTGAACAGGTGCGCCGCCCTTACAGGCTGAGTGTACGGCACCTGCAAGGGGAGAGGTCATTAGTGCTCAGCTGCCAGTGCAGAGTGCAGACGCAAACGACAGCAGGCAAAGGGGGCAAGCAGGCGCCACAAGAGTGTTGGCTGTTGTAAAGAAGGCACGTGCTACTACTGGTGTTTTGGTCAATGGCCGACATACATGGTCTCATGCATTATCTGGTCAGTAAATGAGTTGTGATCGGGTCAACGAAGTCCATCTGAGGCGCACCATGTGGCCAGCTGCACGGACAGTGGAGAACGTGAGGCCATTGTACACCACCACGCGGCCGCCCACTTGCCCTGCACGTGAAGGACTCTGATTGACTCGTCCATGTGCAAGGGGCAGAGGTACATGCGATCCAGCTTCTGGCAACTCATTGAGCTCCAACAAGCTGACAGCAGTGCACAGAGTGATTGTGTGCCAACCTGGGTACAAAATACAACACTCGCACGTACCAGACTGCCAGTCCTCCTTCATGCCCAGCTTCAAAGGATCAGATCAGCATCACTGCCTGCATCGGGCCTCTCAAATGCACCAAAGTAATCACAGTTGCCAGCAGCACAGACGTGTACCTGACTGTGTGTACCAGGGCCGCCAGTGCTCCTTGACGCCCAGCTTCAGAGAGTCGATCCAGCGGCGAGTGCCAACCACTGGCACGATGCCGTCGATGTCACCCGAGAACACCTGTGACATTCATCACCGCTCATCATTGAGTTGGTGAAGATCCACCGCCGACCATTGTTGCAATCAGTCCAGCGGCCGGCGTCATCTTCAGGCAGAGTTCACATCACCCAAGAACACCTACATCACGCACACACAACATAGGGCATGGCTCCTCCGCGAGACGCGTCGCAGTGAGCCTGTGCATCCTACAGATGCAACAATGCCATCAGCCACAGGGCAGGTCGCTGCTCCTGCAGAGCGTTCTGGAGGGAGCACTAGCTGTATGGAAGCTGAAGGCAGGAGGCCCACGAATGCCCAAAGCAGCAGCAGAACTGCTTCACGAGTGCCAGCAGAGCACGACAGGGGCACACAGTCAAGCTTTTGAAAGGTTTTTGGCACTGCACATGTCATCGGCGCACCAGCTTGTTCGTCCTGGTCGTCAGCAGCTTGATGACTCGATTGGCAATCAGTAGCAGAAAGAGGAATCAGCTTGACAATCTATCCTACAGATCAAGGTTCAAATGCGCACCAGCATGTCCAGCTTGGCGGCCAGCAGCTTCTCGTACACCGGCAGCATGCTGGTGAACACGTCCTTCCTGTGCCCATCAGTAACACACTTGTGTCAGAGCTGACAGCCAGAACGTGTAGCCAAGCACTGATGCAGGGCAGACGCCAGCAGATTTGTTTGCCAGCTGTACAGGATGGCGGTGGCGCAGATCTAGTGTTCCATCGCCGGTGGGGCAATAGCGATTGTTTCTTGAACAGCAGCCAGGATGAGACACTGGCGCAAGGCTAATCACCTGCTGTACATTATTGCGCTGTTGCAGATCTGGTAGTCCACGGTCGGCCGGTGCGGCAGCGGCACGTGCAGCGCCTTCTGGACATCTTGTCGGTTGAGGTAGGCCGTGACCTCGTCGTCCACACAGGGATCGTACTTGCCCGGCTGCAGGCCACCTACGGAGATCGGAGATGGGCGTCAACGACTGCCCAAAGTTATGAAGGTTGCTGTTGGCATGTCTGGACGCCTAGTCAATGGAACTACATCATCACGGACATGTCCATCCTCGAGTCATCATGAACCAGCTGCAGGCCATCTGCTGAAGCTGCTGACTATTCAGAGGATACAAAAGAAGCAGTCAAGAGCCCATTGTGTGCCGGTCGAGGTATGCTCGGGCCTCAGCAGTCGGACTTGCCCAGCTGCATGTCATCTGTGACGGGGACAGGCTGGGTGCAGTAGCAATGCTGGCAGCAGGTGACATCGGTGGGTGACAGGCAGTGTGAACTTGGCACGAGTTTGCGCACTTTTGCGGCCAAGCGCGGGTGCCCTCAAGGTTGCAGCGAAGACAGCGGCACCAACAGATGCAGCCAACAACACAGTGATCTGCGATGGTGGTCCTGCCCGTTCTGGCCTACATGTGACCCGCTTCAAATGTGGCTCAAACATTGGCACATTTAGCTCACCGCCATCTCCACAGGTGCCCAGGCGGTTCTCAAGGCGGCCAAGCCTGCTGGAGTACTGCCGCCAGCAGCTGAGTGTCGGACTGCTGAGGCGCAGAATGAGCCGAGTTTGCGGTCTGTTACAGAAGGGCGACAAGGGTGACCACTCACCACTTTTGCCGCCGAGTGCAGGCGCCCTTGCAGTTGCTGCGGCTGCGGTGCCGGCGGCAGAGCCAGCCAGAAGGGCGGCCAGCTGCTTGGTGGGCGCCGCCCGCTTCTTTGCAATGCACACGTCCACATAGATGTCGTAGATGTTGACCTGCCCCATCTGCAATGGCACCTGTGGGTGCAGGCCAAAGTAAGTTCTCCAGCGGTGATCCTTGTAAGAATTCAACAGCTAGGGTCCACCTCACATGCGGGTTGCTGTTAGCTCGGTGGAGCATCATCGTTGAACAACTCTGATAGCAAGTTCATCTATTACAGCTCGGGTCTGGGGTCCGGAGCATGTGCATCCGATCTGCAGCTGCTGCCACTGTGGCATCGCTTGCCGCAAAAGAAGGCACACCACAGATGATCCAAATTCAAATGCTCTTGACCCGACGAGAGGAAGCAAAGAGCGGATCCTCGAACTGTATTGCCGCCTGCGGACCGGCATCGAAGCAGATGCAACGGTGGCAAACTTTGGATAGAAGCGGACAACACCTGGTCGAGCAGCTCCTGGCACTCTCCGGACGCCTGCGGGCCAGCGTCCGTGCTCACAGCCGTCCCCAGCATCTCTGCAGCGGATAGGTCCAGCCATGAGCACGCAAGTTGACATTGTGAGCTATGTGAGCTACCGGGACGCTGCCGATGCCTGTGCGCCAGCAGCTATGCGCACAGCTGTTCCCAGCATCTCCGCAGCGGCAAAATCCACCTGAGCATGCACGAGTTTCAACCTGTAATGTCAGCTCCTGGCAGTCTGCCGATGCCTGTGGGCCAGCACTCGTGCTCACAGCCGGCCCCCAGCATCTTTGCGGTGGCATAGCCCAGCCTATGCTTGAGACAGATGTCGAGCTGATCCACATGCAACACAGCGAAATGGACGTAACTGATGACATGATGCAAGTTCAGTGTGGCTGAATGTGTGGCTGCGCCATGTAGATGCAAGCTGCAAGTCGCAGGGATTTTGCAAGTCAATTGATGAAACACTTTCGGCTAGTGAAAGCTCCTCACCACGCCACTAAGTCCTGCTGTGCAGCAACCCAAAAATTGCGACATTTCGCACAGCCTCACCAGGCCACGGTAGCCTGAGCATGATGGTGGTGCAACTGTTGACAAGGTATAGCCGCAAGCAACCCACCTCGCCGCTTAAGGCTGTTGTACAGCGGCCCAACTTCGGACATGTTGCAGGCCTTGTGCAGGCCGTCGTGCATCTCGTCCGAGATGAGCGCATGGTACCACCAGAAGTCAACGCAGCCTGCGGCGGGCACCGTCAAACGTCACACATCTTTATCACTGGCCAAGCACTCCTGAGACTGGAAGAGCAGCAATCAGAGCGGGCGGCCAGGCAGCAGGCTGGCAGCTGCCAGGATGCTGCCTAGGTGCTGAGGTGCTTCTTCCTGGCTGAGTGTGTGGCAAGCCAGTACAAGCCGCACCAGCGCGTTCGTGTCAGATGGCCAGAACTCATGTAGACCTCATAGCGAGAGGCGTGCCGTCAGCTGTCAGCAGACGAGCAGGTTGAATAGCCAGCCCTCTCAGAAGTGCGCACACCTGCGTTGTCGATGGCGGGGTCTGTCCAGGCATTGCCGACCAGGAAGCCGCGCAGGTTGATCGCGGGCGTACCGTCATCCAGCAGCGGCGCTGTGCCATCACTTTGCGCGTCCAGCAATGCTGACGCCAGATTTGGCACGTAGTGGCCGCCTGCAAGTGAGATCATCTGGGCTGATCTACCTTTCTAAATTTGCGGCCGTCGGCCAACAGTTGCGCCGGGCCACTGGCCTAGGCTTCCAGCAGTGCCGAGGCCAGGGTCGGCACACAGGACCTGCATGCAAACGCACAGATGTGAGGCAGATTCTGATGTTTGGGGTACGCTGCAGGTGTGCCGCCGGCCAGAAGAGGCGCCGCTCCCCCTGTTGTGCCTCTTTGAGGATATCCAGCAGCACAGATTTAAGGTTGGGCACTCAGTGGCCACCTGCGGTACAGAATATGATTGTTTGAACATGCGCACAGACAGACCCGCCATTGACTGCTTAATTGGTTGGGCAGCGCAGCAACACGCCTACGAATCACAATGATGAATCACAGTGCCCATGCCAGATGAAGAGTCTTGAGGGCCAGCGATGGCGCAACGTGTTGGTACCATAGGTCCATCGGCGCTGGCACATTATGCACATAATGCTGTTGCAGTCTTGAGCAAATGGAGAACATTGATCCAGCACACTCGCAGATGCTCACCGTAACTCTCGCCAGAGATCCAGAAGGGCCGGCCCGCATAACCTGGAAACCGCTCAATGAACGCCTGTATGAATGTCACCAGGTCCTGCGCCGTGCGCTTGTCGCCTGCAGTCATGAGTGAGGGCTCTAACAAGAGTACTGTGGCGCAGACGACAGAGTCCAACTTCGCCTGCCTGCACTGGACTCTCAGCACTGTGCAAGATCCTGGCAGCAATGCTGTGTATTGTGCACCGCCTTCTGGTCAATGTGGGAGAAGTCCAAGGCCAATTGCAGATGCACGTCAGCTGTGACTCTGATCAGGTATTGACATGGTCAGCTATGAGCTCCCACACGCACCAACTGCCAGGTCGCTGGTGGTGTTGGAGTAGGAGAAGCCCACGAATGCGGGCGACTCAATGAACAGCACATTGGCATCGCGGTTCCACGCATTTGGGTTGGAAACCTGTTGCCACCACTCACTAGTGGTAAGGAGGTGATGGTCTTTCATGGCTGCGCACTGGCTGCTGCAGTGTGACGTAGAGTAACCTGCACATGCAACGCCACACCATGCACACTGACTGGGTTGCGTCTTTGCAGCTTCACCAGGTGGCGGCCATCAGGGGTGGGGTAGAAGGGTCCCAGCTCCGACAGGAACCCGCCGCCGATGCTGGAGCACCCCGGGCCCCTGCATAACGGCAGTGTTTGCTATATATCATGCAGGCGCAGGCAGCACTCATTGACGCTGGATGCATGGCAGCGTATTACCTGGCAGCGGTTTCGCCACAGTGCTGCGGCAATGGCTAGTGACAAAGGCTGCAACACTCATTGATCACAAGTGACAGAGTATGATGCCAAGTTCCGCACCCGTTCAGCCACAGCACCAGCGGGTGCTCCGCCGCATTGGTCTGCGACTCAGCAAAGGTGTAGTACAGTGCCCGCCCTGCGTCCTTGTCCACCGTGATGTACCTGCAGCATTCATGATTGCATGCTACTCAAAGCTGGGGCAATCATGCCGTTGCGCAGCAACCGCTGCACCAATTTGGTGTCCGGCAGATGGGTGCAACTGCAGGACATCACAATGCCAGTCGCCGCATGAAGCTGGTCAAGCGCCTGATGGTCTTGTCCATAGCATGGTTTGCCAGGTCTACAGCGATGTTCCCTACGGGCCGTCGCGTGCATGAGCTACAGAACAACGATGTCCAGCTGCCGTCACCTCAACACAATGTGGACATTTTGCGCAGGTTCACTTCATGCCGTGGTCTTGATCACTCACCCGGCGTAGAGGCCAAACGGCAGCTCGCCGTTGCGGCCAAATCCAGGCAGCGAGTCCACTTTGTCCTTCTCGGCCTCCGGCGTGTAGTCCCTTTGCACTGACTGCACACCCGAGCCTGCCGTTCCGGAAGTTGCCTCATCAATCAGCAGCTTCCAAGCCGGCCATTGCGCGCCCAGCTGCAGCCCCGGCCGCCAGGCCGAGGCACTGCCTACGAGGGCGAGCGCCAGCAGCAACCTCGCAGCACCACCGCACGCCATCGCGCAACTGAGAATGAAACAGGCAAACCGACCCTCACGTGCCGAGTAGTCATTGGCCCGATCCTATGCACCTGCGGAAAAAGGGTTTAGTGAGCGCTCCTGCTCATTGTGCTCAAGTCATCTGCTTCCACTTTACTTCCCCTGCATCCAGGGGAAGGGGGTGGGGAAGCCTAGCGGCTGGTGTGTCTTTCAGAGTGACACATGCCGCCCTGCGGACACCGCAACCACTAGCTCAGGAGAGTGCTGCCATTCCCACGCCGATTGACGTCAAACCTGCCCCTGATGCCCATGCAGTGTACACATCTGCCGCTAGTGCTACGCTCCGAGCAAAGAGATCCAGGAAGACCTTTGCCACTTCCTCGCCCGGATGCCCAGCCTCATCGACCTCGAGCTTCAATGCGGCCACAGCTGCATCACTCCTTGCGGGCCCGCCACCGCCGCAGCTTGCTGTTGATCTGCACGATGACGGCGGAACGGCTGCCGTGCGCGGTGAAGAGATCATGAAATTTCACCACGCGGCCCTGTCTCTGCAGCACCATCTGATGCATGATCACATGTGAAGCTCACAATACGAGAGCGGCATGGGTCCAAAGCACCTTTGGACGGACGCCTCTACACATATGCATGCCTCCAGAGCGCCGTGGCCAATATATTGCCATCCGCCCGCATGCGCCAAACAACAACGCATATTGGTGATTTTTCCAGCATACACGCGCTCCCAGCGATTCTGGCTGCAGACAGGTGGTTCATTCCGCAATGCCTGAAAACTCTTGTAAGGCAATGCCAATCCAGAGCCAGACCACTCCAGTCTGCAGCCATGATCAAACAATGGCAAATAAGTATAGCGGCGCAGCGCCGACGGCAATATGCACAAAGTGTATGTGTGTGAGTTCGTGTCTGTCTTTGTTGGATTCTGGCATCCTTAAAAAGCCGCGGCTTCGGCAATGACAGGATTGTGCAGCTGGCGAAAAAAGTTTCAAGTCACCTTGGCCACCGCCAAAGCCATATTCCGCGGGAGCCTGACGTCATGCAGCGTCACCTCACTTTGCAAGCTTTTCTTCTTCGCGCTTGCAGCAGCTTGCCGCTTTGCAGCGGACAGATACGCACTGCGGCAACGCTTTTACTTCGCCGCAGGTGCTGCAAGTGAGGCAGGTGTGCAGGCCCGACACCAGGATGGCCGCAGTCCAGCAGCCAAACGGTGCAAGACAGATCATGGCGGGCGTGTGGTCCAGCCACGCCGGTGAGAAGCAGATTCACATGCTCTCGCTGTCAGCGCTGGCTAGCGCAGGTGACCTGCTGCCCAGCGCTTGCTAGTTGCGCCTGCCGTGCTGCGGCAACCTTACTGATGACGCACCAGTTTCATCATCTAACGCATTCCACCGTGCTGCCATGGCTGCTCATCTGCAGGAGCACAGCTTCAATTACCAGGCGGCGTTGGCAGGAGCACAGCAACAATTACCAGGCCTACATGATGAATTGCAGTCATCAAGTGCGCGCCGCACAAAGCCATGCATGCATGTGACCGAGGGACTGGCTCATGTGCAGCCCAGAGGCTCAGCATGGCCTGCACCGTTGCAGGATGCGGAGCTAGACTGGCTGGGGGGCCGGATCGGCAGCGTCAGCAATGCGGCGCCGCCGACGCTTGACATGTTAGCGGAGGCTTGACCACGGCTCCGGGTGAGAAGATGTCGAATGAGGTTGCATGGTTGTATTCGTTAACACTTTGGCTGTCCCTGGACCCACGAACTTGCTTGTGTTTGATCAATTCAGTAGATCAACCTTGATTTGCAGGCATCAGCAGCAGAGCGCTGGCGGCAGCGAACGCGTGCTGGGCCGACGACCTTCAATGCGGCCTGGCAGAGCTCGGCGAGTGGAGCAAGGCCTGGGAATCATGTGAATCATGTCAGCATGCCTCCCATGTCTTCGGCACATCGGCAGGAGTGATCTTGGACCCCTTTGGTGGCGGAGCGCCTGCGGGTCCAGCTATTGCACAGCCGATGGATTCGCATTGTTACAGCTTGGCCTGCCGTCTCAGTGCAACATGTTGTTGTTTACAGGTCGAGGCATCCGGTCACGCACCTGGCTACTTTGACTGCAGGAGTTCAACGTCCGCTGCGGCTGGGCCGTCAAGCTGCTGAATGGCAGCCAAGTAGCGACATCGGCGGCGGCAGTATTGGCAAGAAACATGTCGCGCTACTGCACAGCCCTGGCCGGCAAAATGCTGCACTGCGGCAGGTGCAGATCACCTGATGACCGACCTCCTGGTGCTAAACTCATGTCATGCTTGCAACTGTCCTGCTGGACTGTTGAAGTGCATTGTTGCATTAAACCATCAGCACCGTCTTCAGCGGCAGCAAGCACAGCCTTTGGGCTGGGGGCGGCACCATCAGCTTTTGATATACAGATCGTTCCATCCTGAACAACACTGAGGTGCTGCTAACGCTGCCCTGGGGTCGGACGAGGAGAGGTGAGCTGTGGACAGCTCATCGGCTGGGCTCCCGCTGCCAGCCATCCAAGAGGCATGATGACGGTACCGCACCTGCTAGTGTTCTGAGCCTGTTCCTTCGCTCTGTTTGCAGGAACACGCCATCAGGAAGCGGCGGCAGGCGGCACTGCAACGCCGCTGCTGGCTGGACGGCCGGAGGGGACCACATCTGCACACAGCAGGTAAGCACTTTTCATGAACAGAGTGCCTCTGCAGATTGAGGGGCTGGGGGTGTTCCACTGCTGGCAATAAGGAGTGGCTGAGACCTGTCAGAAGCAGTGCGGCGCCGGTGGGCAATGTTTGGCAGTCCGCAGCAACGCTGTCGGCTTCTGAAGGTTGAAATGGGCCAATGACAGCCAGCGGCACCTGCCGCCGCAGCACAGCGTGGGCATCTCGGGTGTTTGGGACGTTTTGCTGGCTGATCAGAGCTGGCCGAAGGTGCAGCGGCAGCGGCACGCTGCCCTGTGCAGATGCAGCGCGATGCCGGCAGTGCTGGGACATCAGCGGGGAACGATTTTGACGCAAAATTTTGGCACACTGGGGCTTTTCAGGTCGATTGACCGTCCTTTGGGCGGCACATGATGTGAAAAAGCTTGCTGCAAGCTGTGCAGCGGTGGCGCGGACACTGTGCATGTGGGTGATGTGCTGCGGTTCCACTGACAGCGGTGCAATGAGCGGAGCCGCCGGCCCTGGTGCACAGTTATGGGTATGAGAGGCTAGTGCAGCTTTGTTTGGCACATCATGCTGCACGAAAACGAGCTGGGAGCAGCCTGTGGTCAGGCCTGTAGGGCTGGCAGGAACATCCATGTTAGGATTTTGCTGGCAGGTGGGGATTGTCGGGGTGTCCCACTGCTGTCCTGCTGGGCCGAGCTGTTTTGAGGCCGACTGCAACCGCTGCGACGATGCCGCTCTGTAGTGTGCAGCCGGTTGTTCGTCAGCCGCTGACGGTCAGCGTCGTGGCCGCTGAATACCCTACTAGATGCGACAGCAGCTGCTGGACCATCTGCTGCACACTGCGGGATTCGTAGGGTGTTCCAGTGCTCTGCTGGCTCGGAATGGATCGGCTCAGCACTCAGGGTGCAGCAGCGCGGCAGCGGGAGGCGCTATGCAACCGTATGTGGGGTTGGTGCTCGCCGATGGCGACGCGAACGGCATTTTTCCAGCCTTTGCAGTCTGGTGCACAGTGGAAAGGTGTCGGGCTGATCTCATGATCTCGAAACCACCAACATGTGATAAGAGACTTGTGCCAGCTCAGCTGTGGCAGAGGTCTGCTCTGTGCATTGACGAGCTATGCTGCTGTGATGGGCAGCTCTACCGACGCTCAGTATGCAGAGTGCGAGCTGCACAGTGCTGGACCTGTGGGCTCAACATTCGCTTGGGTCATGAAACTTGCACTCACTGAGGGATGATTGAATGCAGCATTCCTACAGTGGCTGGCACTGGGCAGCACCGTAGGATTTGCGGTCTTACAGCGCCTTCTTCCCAATGGTTGCTCTAACCGTGCACACTGTCAGCCAATGAGCCTGCTGGCCGTTTTGTCATGCAGGAAGTGACTGGTCAGAAGCCGCGGTGGGACGAACAGCAGCGGCGGTGCCGGCTGGACGGCCGGAGCGGCCGCGGCGCCTCGCATGGGCACGCCGGGAAGCAGGCGGGTGCGTTTCGCCAGTACCTCTGCACAGTGAGGGGCTGCTGGGGAGTTGAGCTGCTCCCATGCGGGACAGTGGGTTGCCGGAGCATGTCGGGCCGAGACCTGCAGCAGAGAATCATGCTGGGCAGCCGTCGGCGGCGCCGCGATGTTTGGGAATTTTGATCAGCGGGCCGATGGGCACGGCGCCTGCCGCCGGTGTACAGGAAAGATATGCTGAGGTTTTCCAACGTTCTTCGGGTGTCAAAGACCCGAAGTCAGCTGGCCGAAATGCAGCGACAGCGGCGTGCCACCCCGTGCAGATGCAGAGCGATGTTGGCTGACCAGCAATGTCAGCGGGAGATATTTCGGGCGTCTGCTGGCCGCCTGGTGTACAGTGCAGCTGTTTCGGGTCGTGAGAACGTCGTTTGGCAGCAGATGACCCGTCGAGACAGGCTGCAAGCGGTGCTGGGGTGGCAGACAGCGCTGTGCAGGTGGGGCGGCGCCGCGGTTCGACTTGTCGAGCAGCGCACTGAGCGGCGTGGCTGACCTGCAGCCTGGTGTCCAGTGGGCCGATCACAGCCCGGTCTCGTCCTGCAGTGCAAGAAAACGGTGTCAGGAGGCCGGTGCCAGCTCGGCAGCTGCACAGCTGAGCACTGGACAGCTGGGCGGTGGCGTCACCGCCCGCAGGTGACCCGGGCGGCAAAGCCGGCAGGCGGCGATGCGGCCTGGTGTCCAGTGGGCCGATCGCAGCCCGGTCTCGGTCTGCAGTGCATCGAAAAGGTGTCAGGAGGCCGGTGCCAGCTCGGCAGCTGCACAGCCCTGCGCTGGACAGCTGGGCGGTGGCGTCGCCGCCCGCCGGTGACCCGGGCGGCGACACCGGCAGCGGCGACTTCGGCCTGGTGTCCAGTGGGCTGTTTGCAGCCCGGTCTCGGTCTGCAGTGCTCAGAAACGGTGTCAGGAGGCCGGTGCCAGCTCGGCAGCTGCACAGCTGAGCGCTGGACAGCTGGGCGGTGGCGTCACCGCCCGCCGGTGACCCGAGCGGCGACATCAGCAGGCTGCGACTTGCCCTGGTGTCCAGTGGGCTGTTTGCAGCCCGGTCTCGTCCTGCAGCGCTCAGAAACGGTGTCAGGCTGTCGGATCCAGCTCGGCAGCTGCACAGCTGAGCGCTGGACAGCTGGGCGGTGGCGTCGCCGCCCGCCGGTGACCCGGGCGGCAAGGCCGGCAGCTGCGACTGCAGCCTGGTGTCCGGTGGTCCGATCGCAGCCCGGTCTCGATCTGCAGTGCATCGAAGCCGTGTCAGGAGGCCGGTGCCAGCTCGGCAGCTGGGCAGCTGAGCGCTGGACAGCTGGGCGGTGGCGTCACAGCCCGCCAGTGACCCGAGCGGCAAAGCCGGCAGGCTGCAATGCAGCCTGGTGTCCAGTGGGCCGATCGCAGCCCGGTTTCGGTCTGCAGTGCAAGCAAACGGTGTCAGGAGGCCGGTGCCAGCTCGGCAGCTGCACAGCTGAGCGCTGGACAGCTGGGCGGTGATGTCACCGCCCGCCGGTGACCCGAGCGGCGACACCGGCAGCGGCGACTTGCCCTGGTGTCCAGTGGTCCGATCGCAGCCCGGTATCGGTCTGCAGTGCATCTAAACGGTACCAGGAGGCTGGTGCCAGCTCGGCAGCTGCACAGCTGAGCGCTGGACAGCTGGGTGGTGGCGTCACCGCCTGCCGGTGACCCGGGCGGCGGCACCGGCAGCGGCGACTTGCCCTGGTTCCAGTGGTCCGATCGCAGCCCGGTATCGGTATGCAGTGCATCGAAACGGAGTCAGGAGGCCGGTGCCAGCTTGGCAGCTGCACAGCTGAGCGCTGGACAGCTGGGCGGTGGCGTCGCCATCTGCTGTTGGCCCGAGCGGCAAAGTCGGCAGGCTGCGATGCAGCCTGGTGTCCAGTGGGCTGTTTGCAGCCCGGTCTCGGTCTGCAGTGCATCGAAGCCGTGTCAGGAGGCCGGTGCCAGCTCGGCAGCTGGGCAGCTGAGCGCTGGACAGCTGGGCGGTGACGTCACCGCCCGCCGGTGACCCGAGCGGCGACACCGGCAGGCTGCGATGCAGCCTGGTGTCCAGTGGGCCGATCGCAGCCCGGCCTCGTCCTGCAGCGCTCAGAAACGGTGTCAGGAGGCCGGTGCCAGGTTGGCAGCTGCACAGCTGAGCGCTGGACAGCTGGGCGGTGGCGTCGCCATCTGCTGTTGGCCCGAGCGGCAAAGTCGGCAGGCTGCGATGCAGCCTGGTGTCCAGTGGGCCGATCGCAGCCCGGTCTCGATCTGCAGTGCAAGCAAACGGTGTCAGGAGGCCGGTGCCAGGTTGGCAGCTGCACAGCTGAGCGCTGGACAGCTGGGCGGTGGCGTCGCCATCTGCTGTTGGCCCGAGCGGCAAAGTCGGCAGGCTGCGATGCAGCCTGGTGTCCAGTGGGCCGATCGCAGCCCGGTCTCGATCTGCAGTGCAAGCAAACGGTGTCAAGAGGCCGGTGGCAGCTCGGCAGCTGCACAGCTGAGCGCTGGACAGCTGGGCGGTGGCGTCACCGCCCGCCGGTGACCCGGGCGGCAAAGCCTGCAGGCTGCGACTTGCCCTGGTGTCTGGTGGGCCGATCGCAGCCCGGTCTCGGTCTGCAGTGCATCAGAACGGAGTCAGGAGGCCGGTTCCAGCTCGGCAGCTGCACAGCTGAGCGCTGGACAGCTGGGCGGTGGCGTCACCGCCCGCCGGTGACCCGAGCGGCGACGCCGGCAGCCTGCGATGCGGCCTGGTGTCCAGTGGTCCGATCGCAGCCCGGTCTCGGTCTGCAGTGCATCTAAACGGTACCAGGAGGCTGGTGCCAGCTCGGCAGCTGCACAGCTGAGCGCTGGACAGCTGGGTGGTGGCGTCGCCATCTGCTGTTGGCCCGAGCGGCAAAGTCGGCAGGCTGCGATGCAGCCTGGTGTCCAGTGGGCCGATCGCAGCCCGGTCTCGATCTGCAGTGCAAGCAAACGACGTCAGGAGGCCGGTGGCAGCTCGGCAGCTGCACAGCTGAGCGCTGGACAGCTGGGCGGTGGCGTCGCCATCTGCTGTTGGCCCGAGCGGCAAAGTCGGCAGGCTGCGATGCAGCCTGGTGTCCAGTGGGCCGATCGCAGCCCGGTCTCGATCTGCAGTGCAAGCAAACGGTGTCAGGAGGCCGGTGGCAGCTCGGCAGCTGCACAGCTGAGCGCTGGACAGCTGGGCGGTGGCGTCGCCATCTGCTGTTGGCCCGAGCGGCAAAGTCGGCAGGCTGCGATGCAGCCTGGTGTCCAGTGGGCCGATCGCAGCCCGGTCTCGATCTGCAGTGCAAGCAAACGGTGTCAGGAGGCCGGTGCCAGCTCGGCAGCTGCACAGCCCAGCGCTGGACAGCTGGGCAGTGGCGTCACCGCCCGCCAGTGACCCGGGCGGCAAAGCCGGCAGGCTGCGACCTGCCCTGGTGTCCAGTGGTCCGATCGCGGCCCGGTCTCGTCCTGCAGTGCAAGCAAACGGTGTCAGGAGGCCGGTGGCAGCTCGGCAGCTGCACAGCTGAGCGCTGGACAGCTGGGCGGTGGCGTCGCCGCCCGCCGGTGACCCGGGCGGCAAGGCCGGCAGCTGCGACTGCAGCCTGGTGTCCAGTGGTCCGATCGCAGTCCGGTCTCGTCCTGCAGTGCAAGCAAACGGTGTCAGGAGGTCGGTGCCAGCTCGGCAGCTGCACAGCTGAGCGCTGGACAGCTGGGCGGTGGCGTCACCGCCCGCCGGTGACCCGAGCGGCAAAGCCGGCAGGCTGCGATGCAGCCTGGTGTCCAGTGGTCCGATCGCAGTCCGGTCTCGTCCTGCAGTGCAAGCAAACGGTGTCAGGAGGCCGGAACCAGCTCGGCAGCTGCACAGCTGAGCGCTGGACAGCTGGGCGGTGGCTTTGGCGCCCGCCGGTGACCCGGGCGGCGACACCCGCAGGCTGCGATGCAGCCTGGTGTCCAGTGGGCCGATCGCAGCCCGGTCTCGGTCTGCAGTGCAAGCAATCGGTGTCAGGAGGCCGATGCCAGCTCGGCAGCTGCACAGCTGAGCGCTGGACAGCTGGGCGGTGGCGTCACCGCCCGCCGGTGACCCGGGCGGCGACGCCGGCAGGCTGCGACCTGCCCTGGTGTCCAGTGGTCCGATCGCGGCCCGGTCTCGTCCTGCAGTGCAAGCAACCGGTGTCAGGAGGCCGGTGCCAGCTCGGCAGCTGCACAGCTGAGCGCTGGACAGCTGGGCGATGGCTTTGCCATCTGCTGGTGACCCGGGCGGCGACGCCGGCAGGCTGCGACCTGCCCTGGTGTCCAGTGGTCCGATCGCGGCCCGGTCTCGTCCTGCAGTGCAAGCAAACGGTGTCAGGAGGCCGGTGCCAGCTCGGCAGCTGCACAGCTGAGCGCTGGACAGCTGGGCGATGACTTTGCCATCTGCTGGTGACCCGGGCGGCAAAGCCGGCAGGCTGCGACTGCAGCCTGGTGTCCAGTGGTCCGATCGCGGCCCGGTCTCGGTCTGCAGTGCATTGAAAAGGTGTCAGGAGGCCGGTGCCAGCTCGGCAGCTGCACAGCTGAGCGCTGGACAGCTGGGCGATGGCTTTGCCATCTGCTGGTGACCCGGGCGGCGACGCCGGCAGGCTGCGACTTGCCCTGGTGTCCAGTGGTCCGATCGCGGCCCGGTCTCGATCTGCAGCGCTCAGACACCGTGTGAGGAGGTCGGATCCAGCTCGGCAGCTGCCCAGCTGAGCGCTGGACAGCTGGGCGATGGCTTTGCCATCTGCTGGTGACCCGGGCGGCGACACCGGCAGGCTGCGACTTGCCCTGGTGTCCAGTGGGCCGATCGCAGCCCGGCCTCGGTCTGCAGCGCTCAGAAACAGTGTGAGGAGGCCGGTGCCAGCTCGGCAGCTGCACAGCCCAGCGCTGGACAGCTGGGCGGTGGCTTTGGCGCCCGCCGATGACCCGGGCGGCGACACCGGCAGCTGCGACTGCAGCCTGGTGCCAGTGCCTGCTTCTGAGCCTGCTGCTCGTTTTGTCATGCAGGGTGTGACTAGTGAGAAGCCGTGGTGGGACGAACAGCAGCGGCGGTGCCGGCTGGACGGCCGGAGCGGCCGCGGCGCCTCGCACGGGCACGCCGGGAAGCAGGCGAGTGCGTCTTGCCAGTACCTCTGCATAGTGAGGGGCTGTTGGGGTGTTGAGCTGCTTCCACGCGGGACAGTGGGTTGCCGGAGCATGTCAGGCCGAGACCTGCAGCAGAGGATCATGCTGGGCCGCCGTCGGCGGCGCCGACCTTTTCGGGAAATTCGACCATAGCGGTGCCAGGAGCGGCACCCGTCGCACCTGCACATTGAGGGCATATGTGGTTGTCCCGATGTTATTTTGGGTGCTGGGACCCGGGAGTAGCTGGCCGAACGTTCAGCAGCAGCGGCATGTGACCCTGTGCGGATGCGTACAGTGCCGGCAGCCCGGTGACGTCTGCGACAGACGCACTAACCGCCTGCTGGCCGCCTAGTGCACAATGAGGTTGTCTCAGGGCGCTCGAACGTCTTGTGGGTTCCAGATCACCTACAAAGGCTGACTGCGAGTGGTGTTGGGGTGGCAGACAGCGATGTGCACGGGTTGGGGCGGCGCTGCGGTTCAACTTGTTGAGCGGCGCACTGAGCGGCGGGGCTAACCTGCAGACTGGTGCATAGTGCGGAGTTTCCAGCATACCGTCGGGTATCAAATGGATACGTATCACAGGATGTCGGTGCCAGCTCGCCTGTGGCACAGCTTTACGTTGTGCACCGGCTGTGATGCTGCTGTCTGTTGCAGTGACGGCGACAACGCAACGGGGTAGTGTGCAGCCCGCACATGCGCAATGTTGGGTGTTCGGAGCATCTTTGCTTTGCTATGCACGATAGTGTTGTTCGCTGCTGAGGTGTGCTATACGTACCAATGCTGTAGTGGCTCACACTGGGAGCCCAAGCAATGTCATCGCACTTCCTGTCGCTGGCGTCCTTGGGCGTCTCCTCCCATTTGCTGAACTGTTGATGCGCATACATAACATCTGAGCAGTTCTGTCGGTTACCTTGCAGGTCTGAACCGCGGCATTCGGCGGGCCGCATCGCACTCGCGCCGCTGGCCGAAGCGGCATGGGTGCCACAACCATGCAGACCCGGCTTGCAGGCAAGCACTATTTCAGTCGTGGATCTAATGAGGGGCCGTGATACTGTGAGAACATCAGTTGAGCAAACAAGAGCAAGCGGTCATGATCCTGTTTGCAGGGGCTGGCCCTGCAGCGCCCCGGCCAGCCATCAACATCCGGCACATGGCGGCTGCCGCCATCCGTCCGCATGGCCGCCGCACCGTCAACGCTCTGCTCGTCACCTTTGATGGTCCCGCTTCCGTGTGGCACCGCCACGCCTGCCACGTCCGCCGCCGCCGAGCTGAACAGCGCCACGCACGACGGCAACAAGCCATGCGCTGCTGATCGGGGCTCCCGCCACGCCGCCAACATTAGGGTTTAGGGTAAATGGTTATGGACTTTTTGACACAAATCGGCCTCAAGCACCACAATGGAGGGGTGCCCATGGGCATGTGGCGTACCCACGTGAAGCCCTTTCCACGTGCTACATGATGAGGGTGGTGCTTGCGAAATGAGGTCCATCCCCTTGCCATGGTGGCACTTGCAAGAGGGTAAGGAGCATGAACCACTACCCCACCCATTGAACCACTTGCATAGGAGGCAATGGGCCCCCAATCAAAGGGAGCCCCGCCCATGTACCACGCCTATGGGTCACAAGGATGCCATGTGGGAGAGCATTGCCATGCCACACGTTGTTTGCTAGGTGGTAGGACTGCAAAGGTGAGGCAAAGTGCCACCACTCACTCACCCACCTTGGGGGGGTGAGCTCCTCATGGAATTTCACCAGCGTGCTTGCCACCAACCACATGAGTGTGTTCTAACACGTCCGTAGAGATGACCCACACCCGTTGGCGCCATGCCAAAGCACCCACACCCCTTGCTTCACCACCCACCATGGTGTTCAACACCCATGTTGACCGTTTTAGGTGTTGCCACGTCATGCCACGCTATCACTGACCACCCACATGACACGAGGTAGTCCACCTGACGTGGGAGAACCTCCCGTTTACGGCGTTCGATTCGGTGTTGATCGGTGGCGGTGGTGAGCCGTCAAAGACGGGCCTTCCCACCCACTTTTGTGGAGGTGGCAGTGATTTCACCCCAGGGTGGCTGAATCACCCCCCCCACACGGTGCAACCTCGCGCATGACGCACGGCGCGTGGTTGGGGGCGTGCAATGCAAGCTAGGACCACTTCAAAACCGTTTGCAAGCGCCCACTCATGAGCGCATCACGCCCAACCACCCCCACCATGCACGCCCACACCTCTCCCCTAAGCGTGGGGTCGTGCAAGCGCCCAAGCAAGCGGGGGCCGGGTCCAATGCTCTTTTACGGTCGTACCTGACCCACAAGTAACGTCAGAGGCGCCGTGGTCGGCCGTGCGCGACGCCGGGGGTGCTCACCACCTTGCCAATGGGACCACGTTCGTCAAGGTAGGCCCCGTGAGGGCCAACGCGAGGGGCTGAAACTTCGTATCACCCGTCCTACAAGCATTTGGGGCGCACCTTGAAGGCGCCGCCCCCTCGCACCCTCGGAGGGCGGTGTGCACGTCCGATCTTACACGTCTAGAGCGACCAACCTCCCGATTTTGGCCACACGCCACTACGCGCTCTCAACGCTTGGCAAGGATCTTGATGCTTGACAATGAGGACACCGACGACGGCGCGGCGGCCGGAGTGCCGTGTGCAAGCGGCCGCGCGGGCGGTTGGTCCACCACCGGAAGCGGTTGTTGGAAGCACTCGGTCGATTGGGTCGGCGTCCCGATCGGCGGCCCCCATTTGGGCCTCCTTTGGCTTCAAATGGCCATAACTTTGGCATACGACCTTGCTTTTCGACGTGGAGACCACCGGCGTGCTCCCCGGGACCTCTAGAGCGGGAATCACAGGGCCGTTTTAGATTTAGACCCCGAAATTAAATTCCAGATTTTCTGGGGGGTGGGGGGGTGCCAACCCCCCAAAGCCACCCCTCAACCCCACCTATGGGCTAGGGTATCGGCTCCACATCTCGGGGGAGGTGGCCCACGGTGCGAGGATGACGTGGCAGCACGGCAAGCGCTTCCTATGGCCGGAATCACGAGTTGCAACGTCATTAATTATAATGGCATTTAATGAATTTAATTGCTTGGCGTGTATTATGTCATACAGCAGGGTTTACACCAGCATATATGCACACCATCCGGAGGCACGTGTCAAATGGAGCACGTACACGTTCCGACCATGGCAAACCGACCCGTGTAGCTCATCCTATAGCAATTTCCAATTTCATGCCATTCACGACTTGAGAAGGGTGACAGTGCCAGTGCGCCATATCTCGAGCTCATGGCCGTCTTTCGAGGTGATTCGAGTTGGGCCGTGCTCCTCGTGGTGAACGCCGTCTCTGGTGAGGGTGGTGGCCCATATGCTCCAAGGGTCGAAAAGATGAAAAATCACTGGTTGCTGGTGGACACGAGATTAGGTAATCCAGCAGGGTTTACACCACCATATATGCACACCATCCGGAGGCACGTGTCAAATGGAGCACGTACACGTTTCGACCATGGCAAACCGACTTGTGTAGCTCATCCTATAGCAATTTCCTTTTTCATGCCATTCACGACTTGAGAAGGGTGACAGTGCCAGTGCGCCATATCTCGAGCTCATGGCCGTCTTTCGAGGTGATTCGAGTTGGGCCGTGCTCCTCGTGGTGAACGCCGTCTCTGGTGAGGGTGGTGGCCCATATGCTCCAAGGGTCGAAAAGATGAAAAATCACTGGTTGCTGGTGGACACGAGATTAGGTAATCCAGCAGGGTTTACACCACCATATATGCACACCATCCGGAGGCACGTGTCAAATGGAGCACGTACACGTTTCGACCATGGCAAACCGACTTGTGTAGCTCATCCTATAGCAATTTCCTTTTTCATGCCATTCACGACTTGAGAAGGGTGACAGTGCCAGTGCGCCATATCTCGAGCTCATGGCCGTCTTTCGAGGTGATTCGAGTTGGGCCGTGCTCCTCGTGGTGAACGCCGTCTCTGGTGAGGGTGGTGGCCCATATGCTCCAAGGGTCGAAAAGATGAAAAATCACTGGTTGCTGGTGGACACGAGATTAGGTAATCCAGCAGGGTTTACACCACCATATATGCACACCATCCGGAGGCACGTGTCAAATGGAGCACGTACACGTTTCGACCATGGCAAACCGACTTGTGTAGCTCATCCTATAGCAATTTCCTTTTTCATGCCATTCACGACTTGAGAAGGGTGACAGTGCCAGTGCGCCATATCTCGAGCTCATGGCCGTCTTTCGAGGTGATTCGAGTTGGGCCGTGCTCCTCGTGGTGAACGCCGTCTCTGGTGAGGGTGGTGGCCCATATGCTCCAAGGGTCGAAAAGATGGAAAAAACTGGTGTGTGTTGCTTTCTTTTTAAACCACCACATCGTGTAGAGTAGAGTGTGAGCACACCACCTCCACATCATCAATCATCACACCAAGTGATGTCAATCTCAATGTCATGCTCAACCTCCTCTTCTCCATCTACTTCCCCTCCTCCATCAACCTCCTCTCCTCCACCCACCTCCCCCACATCAGCCCTCACCACCTTGGCCCTCATGGCCTCCCTCAATGCTTTCATGCCATCCACAGCCCTTTGGGCATCTCTTTGGGGCTTGGTCTTGTCATAGTGCTTCATGGCCGTGGAGGGAGCATGCCCCATGGCCGTGGCAAGCTCACCCTTGGTGGGGGCCCCCTCAATTGGGCGCCTTGCTCCATGGACCACACCAATGGTGATGTGCCTACATCATTGCATGAAAAATTCGTTTCACTCACTTGTGATATGTGTGATTGGCACATCTTTCAGGGTTTAGGGTTTAGGGAGGAGGAGGAGGAGGAGGAGGAGGAGGAGGAGGAGGAGGAGGAGGAGGAGGAGGTCACCTTGTGAGGTTGGGGGGCATTCTTTTGCCACACGTCTTCTCACACATGTCTCCAAACATTACCCTCCATTGCTTGCTTGTGAATCCCATGCTTGTGATAGGATCAAAGAATAAGGGAACGGCCTTCTCCCCTCCCTATGCAATGACACACCACCACTATCAACCTCATTGGGAGCAAGCCACCATGGTGGCAACACTCCACCAAATAAATAATTGGTGGGCATGGTGGAGTCAAGCATGGGGCCAATAGCTCTCACCTCATCATCTGAAACCATGGTGCCACTTCTTAGCTTGGGGTGGCCCACCTTGAGCCACCATGTGAGCACCATGGTGAGTGGCTCACCCAAAGGCAAGTAAATGGAGGGAATGGGCTTGCTTGTCCTAGCCGAATTTTTGTGGTGGCCATAGGAGAGCATGACCCTCTCCTCCCCATTGTCCATCACGAATTGCACCCTATTTCCATCCACACACTCCTCCTCCCCACACCCACACACCTACATTGGGTGGCAACAAGTGGGGTTGGCATCACAAGTTGACATGCTTGAGCAACTGCATGGTCAACCAATGCAAGTCAAACAAAAGCTTGCCTTGGGTGAGGAAGGGTGCACCAAATGCCTTAGCATTCCAGGCCTTGGAGATGGGAGGTAGCCAAAGGTCATGCCCAAAAGGCATGCCACTTGCACCTTCTTGCATTGCTCATGTGTGGCCTTGTTGCCAAAGTGGGTGTCTTGCCCCTCCACAAAGGGGTGGTCACCAATGATGGCAAGGGCCTCATCCATGTGGGTGTCAACCATGCTCATCATGGAGGCCTCACTCACAAGCTTGTTGCTTGTGAGCGTGTTCTTATGTGCTTGTGTCATGGTGACTCCCAACTTGCAAGAGTGCAAGGTGGTGAGCCATTGCCCCATTGCCTTGAGGTTGCTAGCCTCTTGGCTAAGGGGGTGGGTAGTGGAGAGAAGAAAGGCCACCATCCTCCTACAATTGTGAGGGAGGGAGGCCAATGAGACAAGGCTCTTTCACAAAGGAAGCATGGCAACATGGTGACCCCACCCCAATTTTCGTTGCCAAATGGGCACCACCCTCACCTTGCTGTGGTGATGTGGGCCTTGATGTAGTTCCTTGTGGTTCCTTTTTGGATGAGGAAGTCAATGAAGGCCAAGTAGTTGATGGTACTTGTGTAGGAGGCCTACAAAAGCAAGGAGAAGGAGGTCACACAAGTGGCATGAGATGTGGTCACACTCTCATGCAAGCAAGCAAGCAAAAGCAAGCAAGCAAGCAAGCAAGCAAGCAAGCAAGCAAGGAATGCAAAGCTCACCATGAGGGTGGGCTTGTTGATGTCTCCTCTGAAGAGGTAATTGAAGCCAAGGTATTGGTTGACATGGGCTTCCTCATATACCATGGTGGAGGTTTTGATTTGAGGGTAGGATGTCCTTGATGCTTGGAAGAGGTTGGTTGACCAACTATTGAAGGCCTCCAAGTGGGCCTTGATGGAGATGAAGAAGCTTGGCTTGTGTGCCCTCAAACCATAGTGGGACTTGAGTTGGTGGGGTGTGTACTTGATGTGGTCGAATTGCTCTTGGATGTGGATGTTGGGTGGGGGTGCTCCTCCACCCTATGTGCACAACAAGAGAACACATTGAATGGAGGAGGATGTTGACATGTGCAATGGTGCATGTTCATGTCCTTGTCCTCCATGCTCTCCATGTCCTCCATGGTGAACTTCATGATCTCCATGTCCTCCATGTTCATGCTCATCATTATCACATGCATGCAAACTTTGAGTGTCACTCACTCACCACTCTTGATGGGATGGTGGGCATGGAGGATGGTGGAGAAGGAACATGGTGAGTGCTCCTTGATGGGCCCCCCTCCTACAAGGTGAAGGTGTCCATCATGTCCTCCACCATGTCCTCCATCATGTGCATGTTCATGTCCTTGTCCTCCATGCTCTCCATGTCCTCCATGTTGAACTTCATGATCTCCATGTCCTCCATGTTCATGCTCATCATTATCACATGCATGCAAACTTCGAGTGTCACTCACTCACCACTCTTGATGGGATGGTGGGCATGGAGGATGGTGGAGAAGGAACATGGTGAGTGCTCCTTGATGGGCCCCCCTCCTACAAGGTGAAGGTGTCCATCATGTCCTCCACCATGTCCTCCATCATGTGCATGTTCATGTCCACGACCTCCATGCTCTCCATGTCCTCCATGGTGAACTTCATGTCCTCCATGTCCTCCATGTTCATGCTCATCATTATCACATGCATGCTCACTTTGAGTGTCACTCACTCACCACTCTTGATGGGATGGTGGGCATGGAGGATGGTGGAGAAGGAACATGGTGAGTGCTCCTTGATGGCCCCCCCTCCTACAAGGTGAAGGTGTCCATCATGTCCTCCACCATGTCCTCCATCATGTGCATGTTCATGTCCACGACCTCCATGCTCTCCATGTCCTCCATGGTGAACTTCATGTCCTCCATGTCCTCCATGTTCATGCTCATCATTATCACATGCATGCTCACTTTGAGTGTCACTCACTCACCATTCTTGATGGGATGGTGGGCATGGAGGATGGTGGAGAGGGAACATGGTGAGTGCTCCTTGATGGGCCCCCCTCCTACAAGGTGAAGGTGTCCATCATGTCCTCCACCATGTCCTCCATCATGTGCATGTTCATGTCCACGACCTCCATGCTCTCCATGTCCTCCATGGTGAACTTCATGTCCTCCATGTCCTCCATGTTCATGCTCATCATTATCACATGCATGCTCACTTTGAGTGTCACTCACTCACCATTCTTGATGGGATGGTGGGCATGGAGGATGGTGGAGAGGGAACATGGTGAGTGCTCCTTGATGGGCCCCCCTCCTACAAGGTGAAGGTGTCCATCATGTCCTCCACCATGTCCTCCATCATGTGCATGTTCATGTCCACGACCTCCATGCTCTCCATGTCCTCCATGGTGAACTTCATGTCCTCCATGTCCATGCTTCATCACATGATGTCACCCACCTCCATTGGTGATGGGATGTGAGCCCTTGTCAAAGTGGCATTGAGGGTAGAGATGGTTGGCATGTCCACCCTTGATGGGTGGTGGTGGTGGTGGTGGTGCAAAAAGGTTGCCCCCATGAGTTGGAGAGGTGCCTTCAAAAACCCCCAATACATGGGGAAGGCGTCCACCACCTCTTCCATCACACTCAAGGGCACAAGACGAAATGCCCTAGAGTGTAGGGCCACCATCCCCACCTCCTTTGCCTCCTTCAAAGTGTGGGAGTCACACACATGGTTGGGAGCCCCCACCACCTCCAATTGGTGGTGGATGGTTGCCTTGGCAATCTCCACATTGAGGGCATTGGCAAGGTGGGTGAGGCTCACGAGCACAATGGCTCCCATGACCACCAAGAAGACCTTCTTTGGGTGGCCATTGAAGTCATTGACCTCCACCTCCTTCAACACCATCCTACAATGGCAAAAGGGAGCCTCACTTGTTGTTGAGCTAAACCCTGAGCATATATATGTTAACGACCCTTCTTATATGACCCCAAAAAGAGTGTGTGATTATGTCATGGCCATCATATGCGCAAAACCCTGCCGGTTGACCCCCAATCGACCCCCTCCCCAACTCCCCATTGAGAATAGGCAAAAAGAAAGGGAATGTAGAAGGGGTCCCCCGCTCCCATAGCTAAACCCTGCCAATATATGGGCGACCGGTCCCAAAAACACCTACAACTGGTTTTCGAATTTTTGGTATGATTTTTATCCCCAAAACCCTAGCGCGTCAGATGCTATTAACTACCCTAAACCAGTCCTTAAGTGTAAATGGTTATGGACTTTTTGACACAAATCGGCCTCAAGCACCACAATGGAGGGGTGCCCATGGGCATGTGGCGTACCCACGTGAAGCCCTTTCCACGTGCTACATGATGAGGGTGGTGCTTGCGAAATGAGGTCCATCCCCTTGCCATGGTGGCACTTGCAAGAGGGTAAGGAGCATGAACCACTACCCCACCCATTGAACCACTTGCATAGGAGGCAATGGGCCCCCAATCAAAGGGAGCCCCGCCCATGTACCACGCCTATGGGTCACAAGGATGCCATGTGGGAGAGCATTGCCATGCCACACGTTGTTTGCTAGGTGGTAGGACTGCAAAGGTGAGGCAAAGTGCCACCACTCACTCACCCACCTTGGGGGGGTGAGCTCCTCATGGAATTTCACCAGCGTGCTTGCCACCAACCACATGAGTGTGTTCTAACACGTCCGTAGAGATGACCCACACCCGTTGGCGCCATGCCAAAGCACCCACACCCCTTGCTTCACCACCCACCATGGTGTTCAACACCCATGTTGACCGTTTTAGGTGTTGCCACGTCATGCCACGCTATCACTGACCACCCACATGACACGAGGTAGTCCACCTGACGTGGGAGAACCTCCCGTTTACGGCGTTCGATTCGGTGTTGATCGGTGGCGGTGGTGAGCCGTCAAAGACGGGCCTTCCCACCCACTTTTGTGGAGGTGGCAGTGATTTCACCCCAGGGTGGCTGAATCACCCCCCCCACACGGTGCAACCTCGCGCATGACGCACGGCGCGTGGTTGGGGGCGTGCAATGCAAGCTAGGACCACTTCAAAACCGTTTGCAAGCGCCCACTCATGAGCGCATCACGCCCAACCACCCCCACCATGCACGCCCACACCTCTCCCCTAAGCGTGGGGTCGTGCAAGCGCCCAAGCAAGCGGGGGCCGGGTCCAATGCTCTTTTACGGTCGTACCTGACCCACAAGTAACGTCAGAGGCGCCGTGGTCGGCCGTGCGCGACGCCGGGGGTGCTCACCACCTTGCCAATGGGACCACGTTCGTCAAGGTAGGCCCCGTGAGGGCCAACGCGAGGGGCTGAAACTTCGTATCACCCGTCCTACAAGCATTTGGGGCGCACCTTGAAGGCGCCGCCCCCTCGCACCCTCGGAGGGCGGTGTGCACGTCCGATCTTACACGTCTAGAGCGACCAACCTCCCGATTTTGGCCACACGCCACTACGCGCTCTCAACGCTTGGCAAGGATCTTGATGCTTGACAATGAGGACACCGACGACGGCGCGGCGGCCGGAGTGCCGTGTGCAAGCGGCCGCGCGGGCGGTTGGTCCACCACCGGAAGCGGTTGTTGGAAGCACTCGGTCGATTGGGTCGGCGTCCCGATCGGCGGCCCCCATTTGGGCCTCCTTTGGCTTCAAATGGCCATAACTTTGGCATACGACCTTGCTTTTCGACGTGGAGACCACCGGCGTGCTCCCCGGGACCTCTAGAGCGGGAATCACAGGGCCGTTTTAGATTTAGACCCCGAAATTAAATTCCAGATTTTCTGGGGGGTGGGGGGGTGCCAACCCCCCAAAGCCACCCCTCAACCCCACCTATGGGCTAGGGTATCGGCTCCACATCTCGGGGGAGGTGGCCCACGGTGCGAGGATGACGTGGCAGCACGGCAAGCGCTTCCTATGGCCGGAATCACGAGTTGCAACGTCATTAATTATAATGGCATTTAATGAATTTAATTGCTTGGCGTGTATTATGTCATACAGCAGGGTTTACACCAGCATATATGCACACCATCCGGAGGCACGTGTCAAATGGAGCACGTACACGTTCCGACCATGGCAAACCGACCCGTGTAGCTCATCCTATAGCAATTTCCAATTTCATGCCATTCACGACTTGAGAAGGGTGACAGTGCCAGTGCGCCATATCTCGAGCTCATGGCCGTCTTTCGAGGTGATTCGAGTTGGGCCGTGCTCCTCGTGGTGAACGCCGTCTCTGGTGAGGGTGGTGGCCCATATGCTCCAAGGGTCGAAAAGATGAAAAATCACTGGTTGCTGGTGGACACGAGATTAGGTAATCCAGCAGGGTTTACACCACCATATATGCACACCATCCGGAGGCACGTGTCAAATGGAGCACGTACACGTTTCGACCATGGCAAACCGACTTGTGTAGCTCATCCTATAGCAATTTCCTTTTTCATGCCATTCACGACTTGAGAAGGGTGACAGTGCCAGTGCGCCATATCTCGAGCTCATGGCCGTCTTTCGAGGTGATTCGAGTTGGGCCGTGCTCCTCGTGGTGAACGCCGTCTCTGGTGAGGGTGGTGGCCCATATGCTCCAAGGGTCGAAAAGATGAAAAATCACTGGTTGCTGGTGGACACGAGATTAGGTAATCCAGCAGGGTTTACACCACCATATATGCACACCATCCGGAGGCACGTGTCAAATGGAGCACGTACACGTTTCGACCATGGCAAACCGACTTGTGTAGCTCATCCTATAGCAATTTCCTTTTTCATGCCATTCACGACTTGAGAAGGGTGACAGTGCCAGTGCGCCATATCTCGAGCTCATGGCCGTCTTTCGAGGTGATTCGAGTTGGGCCGTGCTCCTCGTGGTGAACGCCGTCTCTGGTGAGGGTGGTGGCCCATATGCTCCAAGGGTCGAAAAGATGAAAAATCACTGGTTGCTGGTGGACACGAGATTAGGTAATCCAGCAGGGTTTACACCACCATATATGCACACCATCCGGAGGCACGTGTCAAATGGAGCACGTACACGTTTCGACCATGGCAAACCGACTTGTGTAGCTCATCCTATAGCAATTTCCTTTTTCATGCCATTCACGACTTGAGAAGGGTGACAGTGCCAGTGCGCCATATCTCGAGCTCATGGCCGTCTTTCGAGGTGATTCGAGTTGGGCCGTGCTCCTCGTGGTGAACGCCGTCTCTGGTGAGGGTGGTGGCCCATATGCTCCAAGGGTCGAAAAGATGGAAAAAACTGGTGTGTGTTGCTTTCTTTTTAAACCACCACATCGTGTAGAGTAGAGTGTGAGCACACCACCTCCACATCATCAATCATCACACCAAGTGATGTCAATCTCAATGTCATGCTCAACCTCCTCTTCTCCATCTACTTCCCCTCCTCCATCAACCTCCTCTCCTCCACCCACCTCCCCCACATCAGCCCTCACCACCTTGGCCCTCATGGCCTCCCTCAATGCTTTCATGCCATCCACAGCCCTTTGGGCATCTCTTTGGGGCTTGGTCTTGTCATAGTGCTTCATGGCCGTGGAGGGAGCATGCCCCATGGCCGTGGCAAGCTCACCCTTGGTGGGGGCCCCCTCAATTGGGCGCCTTGCTCCATGGACCACACCAATGGTGATGTGCCTACATCATTGCATGAAAAATTCGTTTCACTCACTTGTGATATGTGTGATTGGCACATCTTTCAGGGTTTAGGGTTTAGGGAGGAGGAGGAGGAGGAGGAGGAGGAGGAGGAGGAGGAGGAGGAGGAGGAGGAGGTCACCTTGTGAGGTTGGGGGGCATTCTTTTGCCACACGTCTTCTCACACATGTCTCCAAACATTACCCTCCATTGCTTGCTTGTGAATCCCATGCTTGTGATAGGATCAAAGAATAAGGGAACGGCCTTCTCCCCTCCCTATGCAATGACACACCACCACTATCAACCTCATTGGGAGCAAGCCACCATGGTGGCAACACTCCACCAAATAAATAATTGGTGGGCATGGTGGAGTCAAGCATGGGGCCAATAGCTCTCACCTCATCATCTGAAACCATGGTGCCACTTCTTAGCTTGGGGTGGCCCACCTTGAGCCACCATGTGAGCACCATGGTGAGTGGCTCACCCAAAGGCAAGTAAATGGAGGGAATGGGCTTGCTTGTCCTAGCCGAATTTTTGTGGTGGCCATAGGAGAGCATGACCCTCTCCTCCCCATTGTCCATCACGAATTGCACCCTATTTCCATCCACACACTCCTCCTCCCCACACCCACACACCTACATTGGGTGGCAACAAGTGGGGTTGGCATCACAAGTTGACATGCTTGAGCAACTGCATGGTCAACCAATGCAAGTCAAACAAAAGCTTGCCTTGGGTGAGGAAGGGTGCACCAAATGCCTTAGCATTCCAGGCCTTGGAGATGGGAGGTAGCCAAAGGTCATGCCCAAAAGGCATGCCACTTGCACCTTCTTGCATTGCTCATGTGTGGCCTTGTTGCCAAAGTGGGTGTCTTGCCCCTCCACAAAGGGGTGGTCACCAATGATGGCAAGGGCCTCATCCATGTGGGTGTCAACCATGCTCATCATGGAGGCCTCACTCACAAGCTTGTTGCTTGTGAGCGTGTTCTTATGTGCTTGTGTCATGGTGACTCCCAACTTGCAAGAGTGCAAGGTGGTGAGCCATTGCCCCATTGCCTTGAGGTTGCTAGCCTCTTGGCTAAGGGGGTGGGTAGTGGAGAGAAGAAAGGCCACCATCCTCCTACAATTGTGAGGGAGGGAGGCCAATGAGACAAGGCTCTTTCACAAAGGAAGCATGGCAACATGGTGACCCCACCCCAATTTTCGTTGCCAAATGGGCACCACCCTCACCTTGCTGTGGTGATGTGGGCCTTGATGTAGTTCCTTGTGGTTCCTTTTTGGATGAGGAAGTCAATGAAGGCCAAGTAGTTGATGGTACTTGTGTAGGAGGCCTACAAAAGCAAGGAGAAGGAGGTCACACAAGTGGCATGAGATGTGGTCACACTCTCATGCAAGCAAGCAAGCAAAAGCAAGCAAGCAAGCAAGCAAGCAAGCAAGCAAGCAAGGAATGCAAAGCTCACCATGAGGGTGGGCTTGTTGATGTCTCCTCTGAAGAGGTAATTGAAGCCAAGGTATTGGTTGACATGGGCTTCCTCATATACCATGGTGGAGGTTTTGATTTGAGGGTAGGATGTCCTTGATGCTTGGAAGAGGTTGGTTGACCAACTATTGAAGGCCTCCAAGTGGGCCTTGATGGAGATGAAGAAGCTTGGCTTGTGTGCCCTCAAACCATAGTGGGACTTGAGTTGGTGGGGTGTGTACTTGATGTGGTCGAATTGCTCTTGGATGTGGATGTTGGGTGGGGGTGCTCCTCCACCCTATGTGCACAACAAGAGAACACATTGAATGGAGGAGGATGTTGACATGTGCAATGGTGCATGTTCATGTCCTTGTCCTCCATGCTCTCCATGTCCTCCATGGTGAACTTCATGATCTCCATGTCCTCCATGTTCATGCTCATCATTATCACATGCATGCAAACTTTGAGTGTCACTCACTCACCACTCTTGATGGGATGGTGGGCATGGAGGATGGTGGAGAAGGAACATGGTGAGTGCTCCTTGATGGGCCCCCCTCCTACAAGGTGAAGGTGTCCATCATGTCCTCCACCATGTCCTCCATCATGTGCATGTTCATGTCCTTGTCCTCCATGCTCTCCATGTCCTCCATGTTGAACTTCATGATCTCCATGTCCTCCATGTTCATGCTCATCATTATCACATGCATGCAAACTTCGAGTGTCACTCACTCACCACTCTTGATGGGATGGTGGGCATGGAGGATGGTGGAGAAGGAACATGGTGAGTGCTCCTTGATGGGCCCCCCTCCTACAAGGTGAAGGTGTCCATCATGTCCTCCACCATGTCCTCCATCATGTGCATGTTCATGTCCACGACCTCCATGCTCTCCATGTCCTCCATGGTGAACTTCATGTCCTCCATGTCCTCCATGTTCATGCTCATCATTATCACATGCATGCTCACTTTGAGTGTCACTCACTCACCACTCTTGATGGGATGGTGGGCATGGAGGATGGTGGAGAAGGAACATGGTGAGTGCTCCTTGATGGCCCCCCCTCCTACAAGGTGAAGGTGTCCATCATGTCCTCCACCATGTCCTCCATCATGTGCATGTTCATGTCCACGACCTCCATGCTCTCCATGTCCTCCATGGTGAACTTCATGTCCTCCATGTCCTCCATGTTCATGCTCATCATTATCACATGCATGCTCACTTTGAGTGTCACTCACTCACCATTCTTGATGGGATGGTGGGCATGGAGGATGGTGGAGAGGGAACATGGTGAGTGCTCCTTGATGGGCCCCCCTCCTACAAGGTGAAGGTGTCCATCATGTCCTCCACCATGTCCTCCATCATGTGCATGTTCATGTCCACGACCTCCATGCTCTCCATGTCCTCCATGGTGAACTTCATGTCCTCCATGTCCTCCATGTTCATGCTCATCATTATCACATGCATGCTCACTTTGAGTGTCACTCACTCACCATTCTTGATGGGATGGTGGGCATGGAGGATGGTGGAGAGGGAACATGGTGAGTGCTCCTTGATGGGCCCCCCTCCTACAAGGTGAAGGTGTCCATCATGTCCTCCACCATGTCCTCCATCATGTGCATGTTCATGTCCACGACCTCCATGCTCTCCATGTCCTCCATGGTGAACTTCATGTCCTCCATGTCCATGCTTCATCACATGATGTCACCCACCTCCATTGGTGATGGGATGTGAGCCCTTGTCAAAGTGGCATTGAGGGTAGAGATGGTTGGCATGTCCACCCTTGATGGGTGGTGGTGGTGGTGGTGGTGCAAAAAGGTTGCCCCCATGAGTTGGAGAGGTGCCTTCAAAAACCCCCAATACATGGGGAAGGCGTCCACCACCTCTTCCATCACACTCAAGGGCACAAGACGAAATGCCCTAGAGTGTAGGGCCACCATCCCCACCTCCTTTGCCTCCTTCAAAGTGTGGGAGTCACACACATGGTTGGGAGCCCCCACCACCTCCAATTGGTGGTGGATGGTTGCCTTGGCAATCTCCACATTGAGGGCATTGGCAAGGTGGGTGAGGCTCACGAGCACAATGGCTCCCATGACCACCAAGAAGACCTTCTTTGGGTGGCCATTGAAGTCATTGACCTCCACCTCCTTCAACACCATCCTACAATGGCAAAAGGGAGCCTCACTTGTTGTTGAGCTAAACCCTGAGCATATATATGTTAACGACCCTTCTTATATGACCCCAAAAAGAGTGTGTGATTATGTCATGGCCATCATATGCGCAAAACCCTGCCGGTTGACCCCCAATCGACCCCCTCCCCAACTCCCCATTGAGAATAGGCAAAAAGAAAGGGAATGTAGAAGGGGTCCCCCGCTCCCATAGCTAAACCCTGCCAATATATGGGCGACCGGTCCCAAAAACACCTACAACTGGTTTTCGAATTTTTGGTATGATTTTTATCCCCAAAACCCTAGCGCGTCAGATGCTATTAACTACCCTAAACCAGTCCTTAAGTGTAAATGGTTATGGACTTTTTGACACAAATCGGCCTCAAGCACCACAATGGAGGGGTGCCCATGGGCATGTGGCGTACCCACGTGAAGCCCTTTCCACGTGCTACATGATGAGGGTGGTGCTTGCGAAATGAGGTCCATCCCCTTGCCATGGTGGCACTTGCAAGAGGGTAAGGAGCATGAACCACTACCCCACCCATTGAACCACTTGCATAGGAGGCAATGGGCCCCCAATCAAAGGGAGCCCCGCCCATGTACCACGCCTATGGGTCACAAGGATGCCATGTGGGAGAGCATTGCCATGCCACACGTTGTTTGCTAGGTGGTAGGACTGCAAAGGTGAGGCAAAGTGCCACCACTCACTCACCCACCTTGGGGGGGTGAGCTCCTCATGGAATTTCACCAGCGTGCTTGCCACCAACCACATGAGTGTGTTCTAACACGTCCGTAGAGATGACCCACACCCGTTGGCGCCATGCCAAAGCACCCACACCCCTTGCTTCACCACCCACCATGGTGTTCAACACCCATGTTGACCGTTTTAGGTGTTGCCACGTCATGCCACGCTATCACTGACCACCCACATGACACGAGGTAGTCCACCTGACGTGGGAGAACCTCCCGTTTACGGCGTTCGATTCGGTGTTGATCGGTGGCGGTGGTGAGCCGTCAAAGACGGGCCTTCCCACCCACTTTTGTGGAGGTGGCAGTGATTTCACCCCAGGGTGGCTGAATCACCCCCCCCACACGGTGCAACCTCGCGCATGACGCACGGCGCGTGGTTGGGGGCGTGCAATGCAAGCTAGGACCACTTCAAAACCGTTTGCAAGCGCCCACTCATGAGCGCATCACGCCCAACCACCCCCACCATGCACGCCCACACCTCTCCCCTAAGCGTGGGGTCGTGCAAGCGCCCAAGCAAGCGGGGGCCGGGTCCAATGCTCTTTTACGGTCGTACCTGACCCACAAGTAACGTCAGAGGCGCCGTGGTCGGCCGTGCGCGACGCCGGGGGTGCTCACCACCTTGCCAATGGGACCACGTTCGTCAAGGTAGGCCCCGTGAGGGCCAACGCGAGGGGCTGAAACTTCGTATCACCCGTCCTACAAGCATTTGGGGCGCACCTTGAAGGCGCCGCCCCCTCGCACCCTCGGAGGGCGGTGTGCACGTCCGATCTTACACGTCTAGAGCGACCAACCTCCCGATTTTGGCCACACGCCACTACGCGCTCTCAACGCTTGGCAAGGATCTTGATGCTTGACAATGAGGACACCGACGACGGCGCGGCGGCCGGAGTGCCGTGTGCAAGCGGCCGCGCGGGCGGTTGGTCCACCACCGGAAGCGGTTGTTGGAAGCACTCGGTCGATTGGGTCGGCGTCCCGATCGGCGGCCCCCATTTGGGCCTCCTTTGGCTTCAAATGGCCATAACTTTGGCATACGACCTTGCTTTTCGACGTGGAGACCACCGGCGTGCTCCCCGGGACCTCTAGAGCGGGAATCACAGGGCCGTTTTAGATTTAGACCCCGAAATTAAATTCCAGATTTTCTGGGGGGTGGGGGGGTGCCAACCCCCCAAAGCCACCCCTCAACCCCACCTATGGGCTAGGGTATCGGCTCCACATCTCGGGGGAGGTGGCCCACGGTGCGAGGATGACGTGGCAGCACGGCAAGCGCTTCCTATGGCCGGAATCACGAGTTGCAACGTCATTAATTATAATGGCATTTAATGAATTTAATTGCTTGGCGTGTATTATGTCATACAGCAGGGTTTACACCAGCATATATGCACACCATCCGGAGGCACGTGTCAAATGGAGCACGTACACGTTCCGACCATGGCAAACCGACCCGTGTAGCTCATCCTATAGCAATTTCCAATTTCATGCCATTCACGACTTGAGAAGGGTGACAGTGCCAGTGCGCCATATCTCGAGCTCATGGCCGTCTTTCGAGGTGATTCGAGTTGGGCCGTGCTCCTCGTGGTGAACGCCGTCTCTGGTGAGGGTGGTGGCCCATATGCTCCAAGGGTCGAAAAGATGAAAAATCACTGGTTGCTGGTGGACACGAGATTAGGTAATCCAGCAGGGTTTACACCACCATATATGCACACCATCCGGAGGCACGTGTCAAATGGAGCACGTACACGTTTCGACCATGGCAAACCGACTTGTGTAGCTCATCCTATAGCAATTTCCTTTTTCATGCCATTCACGACTTGAGAAGGGTGACAGTGCCAGTGCGCCATATCTCGAGCTCATGGCCGTCTTTCGAGGTGATTCGAGTTGGGCCGTGCTCCTCGTGGTGAACGCCGTCTCTGGTGAGGGTGGTGGCCCATATGCTCCAAGGGTCGAAAAGATGAAAAATCACTGGTTGCTGGTGGACACGAGATTAGGTAATCCAGCAGGGTTTACACCACCATATATGCACACCATCCGGAGGCACGTGTCAAATGGAGCACGTACACGTTTCGACCATGGCAAACCGACTTGTGTAGCTCATCCTATAGCAATTTCCTTTTTCATGCCATTCACGACTTGAGAAGGGTGACAGTGCCAGTGCGCCATATCTCGAGCTCATGGCCGTCTTTCGAGGTGATTCGAGTTGGGCCGTGCTCCTCGTGGTGAACGCCGTCTCTGGTGAGGGTGGTGGCCCATATGCTCCAAGGGTCGAAAAGATGGAAAAAACTGGTGTGTGTTGCTTTCTTTTTAAACCACCACATCGTGTAGAGTAGAGTGTGAGCACACCACCTCCACATCATCAATCATCACACCAAGTGATGTCAATCTCAATGTCATGCTCAACCTCCTCTTCTCCATCTACTTCCCCTCCTCCATCAACCTCCTCTCCTCCACCCACCTCCCCCACATCAGCCCTCACCACCTTGGCCCTCATGGCCTCCCTCAATGCTTTCATGCCATCCACAGCCCTTTGGGCATCTCTTTGGGGCTTGGTCTTGTCATAGTGCTTCATGGCCGTGGAGGGAGCATGCCCCATGGCCGTGGCAAGCTCACCCTTGGTGGGGGCCCCCTCAATTGGGCGCCTTGCTCCATGGACCACACCAATGGTGATGTGCCTACATCATTGCATGAAAAATTCGTTTCACTCACTTGTGATATGTGTGATTGGCACATCTTTCAGGGTTTAGGGTTTAGGGAGGAGGAGGAGGAGGAGGAGGAGGAGGAGGAGGAGGAGGAGGAGGAGGAGGAGGTCACCTTGTGAGGTTGGGGGGCATTCTTTTGCCACACGTCTTCTCACACATGTCTCCAAACATTACCCTCCATTGCTTGCTTGTGAATCCCATGCTTGTGATAGGATCAAAGAATAAGGGAACGGCCTTCTCCCCTCCCTATGCAATGACACACCACCACTATCAACCTCATTGGGAGCAAGCCACCATGGTGGCAACACTCCACCAAATAAATAATTGGTGGGCATGGTGGAGTCAAGCATGGGGCCAATAGCTCTCACCTCATCATCTGAAACCATGGTGCCACTTCTTAGCTTGGGGTGGCCCACCTTGAGCCACCATGTGAGCACCATGGTGAGTGGCTCACCCAAAGGCAAGTAAATGGAGGGAATGGGCTTGCTTGTCCTAGCCGAATTTTTGTGGTGGCCATAGGAGAGCATGACCCTCTCCTCCCCATTGTCCATCACGAATTGCACCCTATTTCCATCCACACACTCCTCCTCCCCACACCCACACACCTACATTGGGTGGCAACAAGTGGGGTTGGCATCACAAGTTGACATGCTTGAGCAACTGCATGGTCAACCAATGCAAGTCAAACAAAAGCTTGCCTTGGGTGAGGAAGGGTGCACCAAATGCCTTAGCATTCCAGGCCTTGGAGATGGGAGGTAGCCAAAGGTCATGCCCAAAAGGCATGCCACTTGCACCTTCTTGCATTGCTCATGTGTGGCCTTGTTGCCAAAGTGGGTGTCTTGCCCCTCCACAAAGGGGTGGTCACCAATGATGGCAAGGGCCTCATCCATGTGGGTGTCAACCATGCTCATCATGGAGGCCTCACTCACAAGCTTGTTGCTTGTGAGCGTGTTCTTATGTGCTTGTGTCATGGTGACTCCCAACTTGCAAGAGTGCAAGGTGGTGAGCCATTGCCCCATTGCCTTGAGGTTGCTAGCCTCTTGGCTAAGGGGGTGGGTAGTGGAGAGAAGAAAGGCCACCATCCTCCTACAATTGTGAGGGAGGGAGGCCAATGAGACAAGGCTCTTTCACAAAGGAAGCATGGCAACATGGTGACCCCACCCCAATTTTCGTTGCCAAATGGGCACCACCCTCACCTTGCTGTGGTGATGTGGGCCTTGATGTAGTTCCTTGTGGTTCCTTTTTGGATGAGGAAGTCAATGAAGGCCAAGTAGTTGATGGTACTTGTGTAGGAGGCCTACAAAAGCAAGGAGAAGGAGGTCACACAAGTGGCATGAGATGTGGTCACACTCTCATGCAAGCAAGCAAGCAAAAGCAAGCAAGCAAGCAAGCAAGCAAGCAAGCAAGCAAGCAAGCAAGGAATGCAAAGCTCACCATGAGGGTGGGCTTGTTGATGTCTCCTCTGAAGAGGTAATTGAAGCCAAGGTATTGGTTGACATGGGCTTCCTCATATACCATGGTGGAGGTTTTGATTTGAGGGTAGGATGTCCTTGATGCTTGGAAGAGGTTGGTTGACCAACTATTGAAGGCCTCCAAGTGGGCCTTGATGGAGATGAAGAAGCTTGGCTTGTGTGCCCTCAAACCATAGTGGGACTTGAGTTGGTGGGGTGTGTACTTGATGTGGTCGAATTGCTCTTGGATGTGGATGTTGGGTGGGGGTGCTCCTCCACCCTATGTGCACAACAAGAGAACACATTGAATGGAGGAGGATGTTGACATGTGCAATGGTGCATGTTCATGTCCTTGTCCTCCATGCTCTCCATGTCCTCCATGGTGAACTTCATGATCTCCATGTCCTCCATGTTCATGCTCATCATTATCACATGCATGCAAACTTTGAGTGTCACTCACTCACCACTCTTGATGGGATGGTGGGCATGGAGGATGGTGGAGAAGGAACATGGTGAGTGCTCCTTGATGGGCCCCCCTCCTACAAGGTGAAGGTGTCCATCATGTCCTCCACCATGTCCTCCATCATGTGCATGTTCATGTCCTTGTCCTCCATGCTCTCCATGTCCTCCATGTTGAACTTCATGATCTCCATGTCCTCCATGTTCATGCTCATCATTATCACATGCATGCAAACTTCGAGTGTCACTCACTCACCACTCTTGATGGGATGGTGGGCATGGAGGATGGTGGAGAAGGAACATGGTGAGTGCTCCTTGATGGGCCCCCCTCCTACAAGGTGAAGGTGTCCATCATGTCCTCCACCATGTCCTCCATCATGTGCATGTTCATGTCCACGACCTCCATGCTCTCCATGTCCTCCATGGTGAACTTCATGTCCTCCATGTCCTCCATGTTCATGCTCATCATTATCACATGCATGCTCACTTTGAGTGTCACTCACTCACCACTCTTGATGGGATGGTGGGCATGGAGGATGGTGGAGAAGGAACATGGTGAGTGCTCCTTGATGGCCCCCCCTCCTACAAGGTGAAGGTGTCCATCATGTCCTCCACCATGTCCTCCATCATGTGCATGTTCATGTCCACGACCTCCATGCTCTCCATGTCCTCCATGGTGAACTTCATGTCCTCCATGTCCTCCATGTTCATGCTCATCATTATCACATGCATGCTCACTTTGAGTGTCACTCACTCACCATTCTTGATGGGATGGTGGGCATGGAGGATGGTGGAGAGGGAACATGGTGAGTGCTCCTTGATGGGCCCCCCTCCTACAAGGTGAAGGTGTCCATCATGTCCTCCACCATGTCCTCCATCATGTGCATGTTCATGTCCACGACCTCCATGCTCTCCATGTCCTCCATGGTGAACTTCATGTCCTCCATGTCCATGCTTCATCACATGATGTCACCCACCTCCATTGGTGATGGGATGTGAGCCCTTGTCAAAGTGGCATTGAGGGTAGAGATGGTTGGCATGTCCACCCTTGATGGGTGGTGGTGGTGGTGGTGGTGCAAAAAGGTTGCCCCCATGAGTTGGAGAGGTGCCTTCAAAAACCCCCAATACATGGGGAAGGCGTCCACCACCTCTTCCATCACACTCAAGGGCACAAGACGAAATGCCCTAGAGTGTAGGGCCACCATCCCCACCTCCTTTGCCTCCTTCAAAGTGTGGGAGTCACACACATGGTTGGGAGCCCCCACCACCTCCAATTGGTGGTGGATGGTTGCCTTGGCAATCTCCACATTGAGGGCATTGGCAAGGTGGGTGAGGCTCACGAGCACAATGGCTCCCATGACCACCAAGAAGACCTTCTTTGGGTGGCCATTGAAGTCATTGACCTCCACCTCCTTCAACACCATCCTACAATGGCAAAAGGGAGCCTCACTTGTTGTTGAGCTAAACCCTGAGCATATATATGTTAACGACCCTTCTTATATGACCCCAAAAAGAGTGTGTGATTATGTCATGGCCATCATATGCGCAAAACCCTGCCGGTTGACCCCCAATCGACCCCCTCCCCAACTCCCCATTGAGAATAGGCAAAAAGAAAGGGAATGTAGAAGGGGTCCCCCGCTCCCATAGCTAAACCCTGCCAATATATGGGCGACCGGTCCCAAAAACACCTACAACTGGTTTTCGAATTTTTGGTATGATTTTTATCCCCAAAACCCTAGCGCGTCAGATGCTATTAACTACCCTAAACCAGTCCTCAAGTGTTTAGGGTTAGGGTTTAGGGTTTAGGTTTAGGGTTTAGGGTTTTAGGGTTTAGGGTTTAGGGTTTAGGGTTTAGGGTTTAGGGTTTAGGGTTTAGGGTTTAGGGTTTAGGGTTTAGGGTTTAGGGTTTAGGGTTTAGGGTTTAGGGTTTAGGGTTTAGGGTTTAGGGTTTAGGGTTTAGGGTTTAGGGTTTAGGGTTTAGGGTTTAGGGTTTAGGGTTTAGGGTTTAGGGTTTAGGGTTTAGGGTTTAGGG